>JAAEAF010002268.1:0-146310 GCA_011037195.1 Triatoma infestans
AAACCGGTCGATGACCACAAAATGAAGCAGGCTATCACGGAAAATGTCTCTGATGTGGACTGTTTTATTGCCCAGATATGAACATATCACTTTTATTTGTAACATTTTGCGGAAAAATTGATTTTAGTTCTTGTTGCTGTTGTTTGTTTAGTTTGTTGTTCTAAGGTACTTGTGACTTAAGCTTCAATTTATAGTGCTATTACAAACTTTGCTTAAGTATTCATACAAAGGGTGCTACCTTACACGTTACATTCGGCTAAACAAATAAATCCCTATGTAATGTAAGCAGTAAGAGAAAGTAGAATGATCGTTTCAAATCATGAATTTTCTTTATAAGAAACCATTTAGATTTAGCTGCCCTTCTTATAAACCAGACTAATCTGATGTAGAAGATATCAGATTAATCTTTATTACTTTCTTACTGCTATAAGGGAGGAAGTATTGCGATGTGTCGAATTTTCGATAACGAGTTTTCACCGAAATACAAATTTTGAAATTCCCTGAGTCAGAAAAAGTATTCTATAGAAATTGGTTAGTGTGCATGTGCGGGGAGGGGTCAGCATAACTGAACAACAGAAAATCGCAGATAGTTTAAATTGATATTTAAATTTAAGTGCTACTATGGAACCTGACTGTAAGATTTTTATCAAAGTCGGTCAACATATTTGTCTGCGAGGCAGACACCCAAGGCGAAATGGCGAACATGCGCCAGGAAGTGAAATACAAAAAAATAAATAAAATTAAATAAAAAAAGAGATGCAAAGGAAGAAGCTTCGACTTACCTTGAGAGTGGTGATGCTGAATGCGCAAGGAGCGAAGTTGAGGCGATAGGTGGACGGTTAAGGAAAATGTGGCGTCTACGTGTGTGTGTGTGTGTGTGTGTGTGTGTGTGTTTGTATGTGCGTATGAGTGAGGGGGTAAAAGAGTGATGAAATGAAGGAAATGAGGCGTAGAAGAAGAGAGATGAGGGTGTTCGATTCTGTGTAATCGGCGGTTGGTGGCGCAGCAACCTGGGCGCGGAAGATAGACTCTTATGACGATGGTGCAAGGCATAGGCGCGAATACAGTCTCACTCAATTCAAAGGCGCGTATAACCACTTGCACGACGAAATACAAAGGCGAAATATAAAGGGCAAATTCTCAATACACTACTCACTACACAAGTGGTAAACACGAACTTGTGTTGGCGAGAGCTAGACGGTAAGTGAAGTAATTTTATAGAAAGAGAACGGTTTAAAAGTGTGGGAAAAATAATCGTAAAGCGGGAACCAGGAGAGATAAAAGGCACCGCCAATCCCACCACCAAGAGGGAGATAAAAGGCGGGAAGGCGTGGGAAATATGCGGGCGATGAAATAATTTTGATAGAGCGAGGCAAGGTTAATCCGAGTTATGGTTTAAGAACCCGGAAGTTCTTTTTAAAAAAGAGATTTATTTAAATTACAATATTACAATAAGCTTAAGGCACTGGTTAATATTGAGTACTACTAGAGACACTGAGAACTGTACGGTATGGCTGTGAGCTTGGAACTGCTGCCTGCTGGCCGGTGGGAGTATTTATATGTTGTCAGCTCCTGCTGACGTAGCAGTGGTATTTTCCTAGAGGTAGTGTTATAACTCCTCCCTCCTCAAGTTTGGAGCTCCTGCGACAATTGGCACGGAAGTCCAGGGTAGATATGTCGAGGTGTGGGTTGTAGTTGGTCTCCTTCTGTTGCGCCCGGATTCGTCTTCTTTCTACAGACATAGTAAACATACAAAGGGGGCAACAGTAGTAGAAGTATTGGAATGATAATAAAATAGTAGAGATGTGCCGAGTCCTTGGGTGTTTCTTCTAGTAACTCCAGTGGTTCCATCTTTAGGTTGATTTTGTGCAGATTTTCAAAAGATATGTTTATGTTGGTGTGAGTGAACACTTGTGTAGTTGTCACTATGCCTTTGGAATCCTTGTATATGGGTATGGCTTTGCTGTCTAGTAGAGTTTCGTCCTTGTTTAATTTTATGAGGCTAGTGTTGGTCAAGAATATAGTGTCATTATGGTTGTCCTTTCTTATTACAATTCTATTGGTCCTGAAAGTTAAAAAGTGGTCCACAAAAGGAATGTATTTGATAAATGGTGCACTTGATGTGTATACCGTCTTGCATGCTACGGGGTTGATGTTGGCGATGAGTTGGCGAATACAATCGTTTTGGATGCTGGTTTTGTTGCGGCAGTACGTAGCGCTGTTGATTTCCTCACAGGTGGCTGTAAATAACTCATCTTGGATTTTCAGGATCAAAGGTGGGTGGACATGAATTGTCAGGAGGTGGTTGTCTCTCTCTATAGGATAGGATAAGAGGAAGTACGTCTCAAAGGAAGGGGTTTTTAGGGAAACGCTAATGAAGTAGTAGATATTCCAGGTTTTTATTGAGCAGTGTACCTTGCTTAATTGCCAAAGTGCCTCGATGTCTGCTGTTACGAACGTTATATTGTGGGATTTTTGTAGGGACTCGAGATCTTTGAGAGAGAAGGTACTAGAATGTATGGTGTTTACTTTACAGAAATCCAGAGAGTTTTCCATGTCGTCAATATGGTTGGCGATAAGGACCAGGTTAAGGAGAATCGAATTGAATTGCTGATTTAGTTCAACTTGGCTAATTATAGGGTTGGAGAAGAAGGTTGTCATTTTGTCATTGTTAGTTCGTATAATTTGTATATCGTGATTGAACTCTTCAATTACTCGCTTGTTTATTGCCATTTGGGTTTTTAGGTTATTTTGGAGGTGAAAACTGTTTCGTTCAATAGTGTTGATAACTTTGTCGTATCGTTCCTTGTCGTCACTGTCCATGTTTCCGGTTAACCAGGAAATGGCTTTGCCTAGGCCGTTAATGAGTCCTCGTTTAGGTCTGGATTTGTTAAGGGTTAAATGGTCTAGCTTATTACGAAGGTAATAATAATATTTAAAGAGTGACTTTATCTGTGCCGTCCGGTTGTGCTGATAAGTAGTGCTGATGATGTGATAAATTTTATCTAATTCAATGTCTATTAATTGTACGTCGTAACGTGTATAAAAGTATAGTATCTGTCTATGACGTAAACTGGGTTAAGTGCCACGGCTAGAATTCCCGGGCCCTGAGTCAGATCTGTTATCTGTAGGCATTCCCCGCCGTCAGCAGTTGTAGTGTTTGTATTATTGCCGTCAGCATGCAGGATGCGTGAGTCATTGTTCTTATCTGTAACAGGAAGAGTTTGTTGTGTAAACTTTCTAGGTCTTTTTAAGAGATTAGGATGCACTTTAAAGGATTTCCTTTGTGTGGTTACTAATTTAGTTTTCTGAGAATAATTTCCCCTTTTAAACTTCGGCTTGGCTTTGCCGTATTGTTTGTCTCGTATGTAAACTTCGCCTTCCGGAATTTCGATATTTTCTCTGGTCTGATTTAGTCTGTTAGTCCGTGTTTCTTTTTCTTTCTCGATAATTTCCTTAATAGCGCGGGCTACCAATTCCCTATCTTCATGGTATTCTTTAACTTTCTGTTCTAGAACCAGGTCTTGTGCGTAAGTGGTAGTTTGTATGCCGAAGGTGATGTCGTTTGGTGTCATTTTGAGGTTAGAAACTATGGCGTTGTTATAGGCTATTAGTCCTAGTCTTAGAATTTTATTGAGGGTGTAGTCTTTTCCGTGTTTGATTATATTTAGAATTTCAATTAGTGTTGAATGGGCTCGGTTTATTAGTCCGTTGGAGTCTGAATGGTTTGGGGTAGTAAAGTGGGTGTCTATGTTATTGTATTTTAGAAAGTTCTCAACTAGTCCGTTTTTAAATTCTGTTCCGTTGTCAAATTGAATTGTCTTAGGGCAAGGGAATAGACTTAGATAGTGTTCTAAAGAGGTGACGATTTCGTGGGCAGAGGAGGTTCTAATTGGATAACCGTATAGTTTTTTGGAGAAACAGTCAATGAGTGTAAAGATTTGCTTCCCGTTGTAGTGTAGTATGTCGCCTTGTAGTCTCTCGAAAGGTTTGGAAGGAGTAGGGGTAATTTCATAAATTTGTCGTATCGGTCTACGCTCGTATTTTACCTCCTTACAAAGGGAACAGTTGTTGATTACTTTTGTTATCTGTTCTAGCATTTTTGGCCAGTAGTAACGTTTAGTTAAGGTTCTGTACACTTCATGTATACCACGGTGTGCGGTTTTGCCAACATGATAATTTTGAATAGTTTCTTCTTGTTCCGAGGAGTCTGTTATGTCTAGTCTTTTGGTGTAGTAGCGTTTAAGTTTGACTGTTGGAAATTTGTCTTTTATTATGTTGGACAGGTGAACAAAGATTTGGTCATATATCTGTTCGTCAATGGAGTTTTCTATAGGAGGTGAGCACAGGACGCCGTACGTATGGTTCGGTTGTAAGTACTCTAGGCAGTATTCGTCTATGTCGTTAGAGTATGGGTACCTGGTGTACCAGTTGTACCGTGTTTTGTTAAACGGTCTGTCGATTGGAATTTTCGTCTCGGGGTTGCCTCGGGTTAGAACAATTTGGAATTTTTCCACGTTAATGCAGCGTGTTTGGTCGTCAATTATTTTAATTTGGCTGTTAGAGGATTCTTGGGAGTGTTGCGTTTGTAGGCTTTCATTGTCGTCTTCGGCGGTAATGTTTAGGGCTCTGGCTAAGTCTTCTAGGATGTCGTCGCTATTCTCAGGTGAAGGGGCTGAGAGGAATTCGTCCAGGACTTCGTCTGGATTTGGACTTGGGGACGAGGTCTCTAGGGCATTTAGGTCTTTTTCTTCTGGCGGATTTCGTGATAGTGCGTCTGCTACTACGTTAGTCTTTCCCTGTACGTACTTGACGTCAAAGTCAAAGTCAGCTAATTGTAATTTCCATCTGATGAGTTTGGCATTGGGCTCTTTTAGATTGTGTAACCATTGTAATGGTCTGTGGTCTGTCTGTACTGTAAATTTACGTCCGTAAATGTATGGTCTAAAGTGTTTGCAGGCCCAAACTATGGCCAGTAGTTCTTTTTCTATAGTGGAGTAGTTTTCTTCCTGTCTATTTAATGTACGAGAGGCAAAGGAAATAGGAAGGTCTTTTCCGTCGATGTTCTGGGATAGGACTGCTCCGACAGCGTAATTGGAAGCGTCTGTAGTGAGGATAAAAGGTTTTTCAAAGTCAGGTAATTGTAGGATAGGACTGTTCTGTAAAAGGGATTTAAGGGTTTCAAAAGCTTTTTTGTAGTCGTCGTCAATCACTATAGTTCTGTTTTTCCTGAGTGCGAGAGTCAGTGGTCTAGCTATTTTAGCGTAATTTTTAATCATTTTCCGATAATAGCCAGTAAGTCCAAGGAACTGTTTGATTTGTTTTTCCGTTTTAGGGAGAGGAAAGTTCGCAATTGCTTCTAGTTTGGCCGGGTTTGGTTGTATGCCTCTGTCCGAGATAATATGTCCTAAAAAGAGTAGTTCTCTATTACAGAATTCCGTTTTGTCCAATTGTATCTTTAGGTTGTGTTGTTTTAGTCTCTCGAAAACCGTCTTGAGGTGTTTTATGTGCTCGTCTAGGTTGTCCGAGAAAATTATAATGTCGTCCATGTATACTAGTACGTTAGGGATCCTCGAAAAGAGGGAATTCATTGCTCTTTGGAAAGTGGGGGGAGCGTTCTTAAGACCGAAGGGCATGCGTAAGAATTCGTAGTGTCCGTTTTCCGTGGAGAATGCTGTCTTGGGGGATTCGGGGTCCATCTCGATTTGATGGAACCCTGAAGCTAAGTCGATCGCGGAGAAGTAAGTCGCGCGTCCTATTTTACCGAATAAGTCTTCGATGTTAGGAAGGGGGAATTTGTCTTCGACTGTCTTGCTGTTAAGTTTCCGGTAGTCTATAACCATTCTTATTTTCTTTTTTCCTGAGGCGTCTGGTTTCTTTGGTACTACCCAAATTGGGCTGTTGTAGGGGGAGTTTGAGTGCTGTATGATTTTGTTTTCCAATAGTTTGTCAATTTCAATTTGTACGTCTTTCCGGTAAATTTCTGGGTATCTATAGTTTCGGGTGTATACGGGGTTTTCGTCGGTGGTTCTTATTTTATGTTTTAAGAGATCGGTAGAACTTAGGCGATCATTTTCTCTTTTTATTATTTGGGGATATTCTTGAAGTACTTTAGTTATTTTTTCCTTTTCTTCTTTATTCATGTGATTAGTTCTAATTAAAGTGGGGATTTCCTTTTTTATTTCATTTGCGACAGGATCACCGGACATTTCGGGACAATTGGTCATTACTATGTCGGGGATGTCTGTACAAATTTCTTGCGGTTCGTCAATATCCATCGGTTCGGGGCAAATGGCCATTACTTCTTTGGATTCGACTTCGCACACAATTTTATTATTATTAATGCTATATAGTCCTTCTTTTACCGTACATTTATCATTAATTTTTATATCTTCGCTGATTAGACCGTATTTTAATTCTTTATTTTTTACAGGAAATTCAATAAAATTGACACCTTGCTCTAAGGTGATTATATTTGGATCGTTGTCCGGGGGTTTAAGGGTGAATTCTAGGGGAATGGTACCTTGAGGATAGGAAAGGATGTTATTATTTAAGTCTATGCTCATACCGAGCTCTTGCATTGTTTTATGGCCTAATAAAATATCGTATTTGTCTGAAAAGGGGAATAGGTGAAATTTGGTTTGGAGGTTTACATTAAAGGTCTCTAGGATATTAAATTTACATGATGTTTCTCCGTGTTTCTTTCCTGCGGGAGTTGAGATTATGAAGGGATCTTTTAATAATAGGACGTTAGCAGGTACCACATTTGGGTTAATATAATTTTCTGAAGAACCGGTGTCTATTAGCCATTTTAAGCCGGATTTATCTATAAAGTGAGTAATGATTTGTTTACAAGGTTTAGGTTGAATTCGGGGGGCCTTCTTGGCTCCCGTGGCCAACGTCTAAAAAATGATCAAACTTTTCCGTTATTTTGTCTAGTGAGTTCTCTAAGCGGGAAAGTCTGTTTTCGTAAGCCTTGTCTGGTTCCGAGTACTTTTCAGGTTGATCGTCATTTTGGCAGTGAGTTAGTTCGTGAGGGGAAATGTAATCTTTGAACCTGGGTCTGCCTGCAGTACGCATAGATACCGTGTTCTGAGAAAAGTAGCCAGGAGGTAGTCTGGGTCGATTAAAGGGGTGTTCAGGATTGTTTGGGTGATTAGGATGGTAGGATTGTCCGACATTTGGTCGTTGAGGTTGTTGCAGTTGTGGCTGCGGTCTTTGTCGGTAAAGAGAAGTTTGCGGTGTCTGTTCTATAGGCCTGGGATTATATTCAATTGGTTGGTACTGGTAGTTAGGGGCTTGAGCCAGGGGGACGCGTGGTGCGGAGTGTTGTGGATTAGGTCTGTAAGAGTATTGGGTATTCGGTCTGTAAGGCTGTTGGTATTGCGGTCTGTAAGGCTGTTGGTATTGGTTGTACTGGTTCGGTTTCCTAAATGGTTGGTTGGGTCTTTTAGGACCGTGAGAGGAGTTTAAATTAGCTACAATGAACGAACATTTGTTGTAGATAATGTTTCGTACCTCGTCTAGTGTGCTAGGATCAAAAATCATAATGTGGTTGCTTAATGTCGGGGGCAGGCATTTATAGATGTGGAAGATTATTTCCCGGTCGACTCGGGTTATTAATTGTTTCAGGGCGTCTGCTGTGAGTCCGTCTAGTTTTAGTCTAATATAAACTAAATTTCGCAACTCCTGTACCCTATTGACGAAGTCAATGGGAGACTCTCTAGCATGCATTTTAGTTTGTAGGATTTCATCTTTGAGGATCTCGTAAGACCTCGAGTCAGCAAAACTTTCTTTTATAAAAACTTTAATAAATTTAATAAATGGTCCACGTTATGTGAAAGAAGTATATTTCTAGCGGGCCCTAGCAGTCTACTCTTAACTTTTATAAAAAGGATATTGTGGTTGTAGTCTCTTTCACTTATATTTTCTGCGCAGACTGTGGCGAAGGCACTTTCGACAATCTCGCAGAAGAACGCTAGCTCGGAAGGGTTTCCGTCGAAGTAGGGGATGTGGTCATAGTCTTCTTTGGAGATTTTGTAATTTATTTGGGCCATTTCGGGGATAGTTTCTTTGGGGAGAACTAGTTTAGAGGGTTTAAGGACAGATGAGCTACTTACAGTTTTTAAGCGTTGTTGTTGACTCGCCAGCTTGCTTTTCTTTTATCGTCTGAGGACGGTCCTGGTTCTTGTAGGTGGAGTGCTGCGAATAAGCCACTGATGTGGGAGCTTCAAGTCTTCTTTGAGACAAATGGTCGCACGTGAGACAAGTGGTCGCACTAGACTTATAAGCTTTCGCAGTCCCTGGTCGGGCGCCAGTTATAAATTATGAACCCGGAAGTTCCTTTTTAAAAACTATTTATTTAAACATACAATATAATAATTACAATAAGCTTAAGGCACTGGTTAATATTGAGTACTACTTTAGACACTGAGAACTGTACGGTATGGTTGTGAGCTTGGAACTGCCTGCCTGCTGGCCGGTGGGAGTATTTATATGTTGTCAGCTCATGCTGACGTAGCAGTGGTAATTTTCCTAGAGGTAGTGTTATAACTTCCGTCAAAGGTGCCGCGACCTAACTATATTAATGAAGGGTTTCTTCAGTTTTTTGTGATTTCTTTGAAAATGCTCTAACTATTTTCTGAAAACTTTCTATGAACTACAAATAAGTATAAAGAACTACTTTTATTAGAAACATTTTCCAAAGGAAATTTATTGAAGGTGGTTTTTGGGGGGAATGGTGATGTTATGTTTTTTTTAAGTTATTTCCGTTTATTATACGATTCCATCATCTATATAATATTACCTAATCAGAATGAAATATGTTGCCAAAATTCCGAATTTAAAGAAAATCGGTTGCGGAACCGGAAGTGCGACTTTATCTATTGAATGGAATTTTTGACTTGAATGGCTTCAAGAAACAGCTCCAACGCTTTTCTTTAATTACACATACAACTTTTATTTGTACCATTTCTCCGGGAAAAATCATTAGGGGGAGTTTGGGGAGTCATGGGGTTTATGCTTTCCTATTAAGTGCTATTTTAATAAATTTACTAAAAGATTCTATCATAATATTAATTGTCATATAATATTAGATGCGGTGCCAGTATTCCGAGTGTGAAGGAAGTCGGTTTACCGGAAGTGCCGGTGACCGGACTTTACTAATCAGTTTTTTTTTCAATTTTCTTGTGATTTTCTCCATAAAAACTCTTGTGATTGAACCGAACTAAATACGAGTATGAATAATAAGTAAATGACCAATTCTGTAAATTACAGTAAGAGAAAGTCGAGTGAGTGTCTTCACACTATAGATTTATTCATTTATTATTTTCCAATTTTTTTATATATTTATAGAAAGAAATGTTTATAAATTTAAAAAAATATAAACATTTAGAATATAATAATCTATTGCACACATGAACTATGTAAAACTCAGTAGTAGTTCTTTATATATATATATATTGTATTGAAGATTGAATTCCGAAAGGTATACTTATTTTTTAGTGCTCTATATAGAGAAAACGAAAGAGAGGGATTAGATCCTTTGGAACTGAAAAGGGCCACCCTGTTCATCTCTGTACGCATCCACCCGGAAATATAGGCTTTCCCAAGATGCCGGATATACTCTGATCTATGTCCTATACATGTTCTAAGCTACTACTTGTGTTATTCAATGATAGCATATTTAAGTGTCGATGTTTTTGTCCCCCCATCGAACTCTTTTTATGTGTATTCGTCATTCTTCCTGATAACATTACATTATCAATTCCATGAAGGACAGTATTGATCCTAGTAATACCTACAGCATTAGTACGTCATCTCTCTCATTTCTTACTTAGAATATTATTTATTATAATTTATACTTAAAACATATTTGCTAACCACCTCCGTTCATGACACCTGATCCATTGTTGGACGTAAAAAATTGAAAAAATAGACATTACAATGTGATATGGTGGTGAATGAATCGCTTAATTTATCTTTCTTTCGACATAATCCCTTAATATATTTATTCATTTATCCTATCTCTCTCTCTGTTTTTTTTTTTAAGCAAATAGAAAAAAATAGGCATTTCGCTTAGTTGCTATCAGCATAAGCGACAATAAGCTTCCGGTCAAAATTGGTTGTCCGGACATGCAATTTTAGTTAATCGACTTTATTTTATTAGTTTTGTTGCGATTTTGCAATGTTGTTCTTCAAACTTGGTATACCAACTAATCATACAAAGAGCTACACAACATTTGGGGTATTTTCCGTGATAGCATGCTTTTTTTTTTGTGTCCATCGACCGGGTTCGGGCGTTCGCCCATGCATGTTTTTGTCAAAACATAGACTTGCACTAGAACAAATTCAGTTAATGCACCCTAGTATATTTCTGTATCGCCTGTATTTCTTGAATACGAGTTTTAATATGTGAGATTCAATAATGTGAGTGGAAAGATCGGTTGGTCGTCCATTGTTCAAACCGCATTTCACCATTCTTTAATTGAGGAATTCACTTGTAGAAATAACTTGAATCGTACGATTTGTACCTAACAGCGATATCTTTAGCATTTGGAAATTAATTTCAGAAGTTTTGCATCTTCTGTGAAATCAGAAATTGAATAACTGAATAGGATAGAATTATATATACTGCAACTGTGGTCAAAACAACTGTTTTAAACTGATGGTTGGGAAGACACTGAATTGCAGTTATTCTTTTATAAAAAATATTCTTTGGATTATAGTTCATTATCTCTTTACTCATTGAATGACTTTCGCATTTCTGAGAGTTGGCCTTTATCAAAGGCCAATAGGCATGTTAGATTGTAAATAATCATTTTAATAGTAATTATGGTCTTTCTGTTAAAATAACTGATTACGTGTCATTACTGATTTATAGTGACTGTCATTTCAAGGATGTTGATCAAGTTGTATGATCTTGTTAGAGACAATGAAAATTGCTAAAGTGAAAAAGCTGGAAGATATAAAGAAATTAATATTAATTATTAACATTTTTTTTTTTTGCTTGTTAACAGCCGTTAACTTTTTTCTTTGTTTGTTTGTTACAGTCTGTGATGTACCGAGAAGGTAATCTAGTCTCCGGTAGACTGGAAGCTTTAATCCAACATATGGTGCCTACGGCGGAGTACTATCCGGATAGAGCTTTTCTTTTTGCCTTTCTGCTCACCTCGAGGCTGTTCATCAAACCGCACGATCTCCTGGGGCAAATACTTGCTTTTAGTGAGGCACAGTTAAAGGCAAAACAAGCACCTGCTAAGGTATGACATTTTTTTATTTATCCGATCTTACAGTTTGGATACAAGTGTGGGTCTAAATTAGACGAACTTCCTTTGAGGTTCCATTGAACACTCTAATCTCCGACAGGTAGTGTTCGTGGTTACTGACGAAGTGTTTATAAAGAAAAGAAGTCTAACGTGTCCACCTCTCCCTGGAATATCCTGAAATCAGTTATCCTTGGAAGATATTTCAGATAGTTTAAGGACTCTAAGTATGAGAAAAATCTTGAGGATGTTCTAAAGAAATTCGCTTTACTTTTCGTATCCACATTTATCTTCTAATTTAAATTAGTACGAAGCATATTTAAGTTTTCCCTGAATTATTGGATCGAGTTAAATTTCAAAATTTCACTTTAAAGGGTGGCACGCTGAAGCTGTGTAAGAAAAAAAATGATGCCTCATAGTATTTACAAGAATTTTTAAGGAAATCGTTGAACCCATTTTTAAAATAATCGTGACAACTTAAAAAAAAAAAAAATAGTCACTAAAGATGCACCAGGAATTTTGACCAATCTTTGACTCAAATGCGCTTTCATAAGAGAAAAAAGTGGAAATCGAAAAATTGGCAGTGAATCTCAGTATTAAGCTCTTTTAGCAATAATAGAAAATAATATCAATTAACAGTCAATTCAAATACCCTGTTGGTTGTGTGGTAAGCTAGAAGTTAATAACGGCCAAAGCTTTTGTGTTTTGTAAGGAAGTTTTACCTTACCCAGTTGCTTCCTGATGAGCTTTACTAGATAGTGTTTGTGATTGTGAGTTGTACTTTCCTAGAATCAGTAGAACTCCCTTGTTCAATGAATTTCTTATGATCTTTAATAATGAATACTGTGTTCGTGGAGCTTTTAATCTAGTCCACTTGGTTTTGGATTTCTTCCAACTAGCTGGGTATACTACTATAAATTATTGAATTTAATAATAGCTTTTCATTTAATTACTAATAAATTTTACGTTTTAGAATCATTCCTGATAATAGGAATTAAGTATTTTTTAATTTTCCTTCCTAATCAAGTTTACTGCCTTGTTATACATCATAATGCAATAATTTGTAACAAGAGGTTCCCTCGTATAAGGTAACTTCCTTTAAATTTATTAATCTATAAAATTGACAAGTTTTCTTTAGTATTTATTTAATTGTCCTAATATAAATGTAATGATGGTTGAAGGTGCATTGATCAAATAGCTGGTACCTGTATATTGTAATGATTAAATTGTAGTTCAGAAAACAGGTCAATCCATCCAACAGGTCAAACAGGTTCAAAAACATCTGAAATCTAACGTCACAGATATGTTTTAAGGAACCCACTTTAATGAATTTTTCCAAAAAAAAAAAAATCCAAATAAGAGTGATATTGTATTTAAGCAGTTAGCATTCCAAGATTAAAAATCTTGTGTGAAACACTCATACGACATTTTCTTACTGCGAAATATCAAATTTTTTTTCACACCTACAATTCTCATTGGTGTGGACAAAATCACAAAAAAACTGAAAAACTATTCAGTAAAGTCGCACTTCCGCTCGACCGATTTTCTTCAAACTGGGAATTTTGACAACTTATACAATTCTAATTAATTAATATTATTTAGTTGACAGAATTGTATAGCACATTGTTAAACTAAAATAGTACTTTAGAGGAAACAATAACCCCATCCCCCATTCCCATAAGTGCCCTTAAATGATTTCCCGTAGAGATGTTTCAAATAAAACTTGTAGTTTCTTGGTGTTAAACGTGTAGTTGATGTATCAAATTTAAAGAAAATTGTTAGAGCCGTTTCTGAGTGAAAAGGAAATCATTCAGTAAAGTGGTATTTCCTGTTGAGGAATTCTGACAGATAACGTACTGTCGGATCCCCCATGGTGATACCCAAACGTAGTATTAAGTTTGAACTTTCTGCAATTTTTCGTTTTTGAGCTATGCTCTTCACACACACAAACACCACACACACACACCCACACACACCCACACACACCGCACACACACACACACACACACACACACACACACACACTCACACATACTGAGCCTTTGCTGGAAACCACTTTTTTTGAACTCAGGGAACCTCAAAACGGATATTTCCAGGGAAAACTCGATATCGAAAATTTGACAGGGTTATAATACTTCCTCTTACTGGGAGTAAGAGAAAGTAAAAAATTCGTTAGAGTAATTTTCGAGAAAATCCAAAAAAAAAAACAAAAAAAAAACAGTGAAAACTATTCAGTAAAGTAATGGACACGAAGCAGTAACAACTTTGCGACACAAATGCTGGACTAAGCAGTTCCAATTCCAGCCGCAGAAAACGCCACCATCGTGCTTCCAAGAGTATTCAACTAGCATTACCTCCCCTGTCTCGACTTCTACAATGTATTAGTGAAGTGAGCCTCAATTTGGTTAGCCACGTATCCTGTAAGATGTCTCCAGCTCCCATCAAGAGTTAGGAAGAATTGAGATAAACAGCCGAAAGCTGAGGGACTTGAGCAGTCAGCTTTAACAACTTTACAAGTTTCAACATCAACCCCGAATGATTCACCAAGCTAGGCCACTCTAGCTAATCAACCTTAGCCAATAAACCAAACTTCTAAGTAGCCAACTTGCTCTTCAAGCAACCAATCTATATCACATTATAGCCAACACATCACCACTCATCACACGGTCACTCTGTTCTCTTCACAAAGTACGCTTAAGAGAATATAACATTGTATGAATTGCGATCATTTTCATCATTCTCACAATCATTTTTTTTTTGTATCGTTTAAGTATTACAGTATCATTGGTTAAATAATTTACTTCAATTTTGGAAGTCGGAGCAATGCTTCTCTAATGTATCATAAATATTAAAAATGTCGTTGATCCATACATTGTTTATTAAAGTGATCCCTTTAAAGGAAAGTTTAAGTTTGGTACCTCCGAACTAGTTGATGGATTTTGACAGTAACCATTAAGTCGGAATCCCACCAGAGTTGTATCTCAATGACGTATCAATTATAAGTTTCTGTGATTTCCTATGGTTGTTTGATATATTTTGTTAACAAAGACACATACTCGTGCACATATATACATAGAGAGAGTATTCTCGCCTGACTAAAGCGTAATACTTTACGTTTAGTAAACTAATACTGTAAAGCGTAAAGCTTTACGTTTATTATTATTATCATACTATGTTAATCAGTATACTAAAATTAATCGAATAAAAATATAGAGAAAACATTTGCTGAAACGAATTTTCTTTTCCTACTGAGAGGAGGATATCGAAACACATATTTCCGGTGATAATTCAATATCCAAAATTTCAAAACTTCTACATATATAAAAAACTGAAAATAAAAGTAGAAGATCTGACAAAATAAGCTATTTCAATAACTTGTTACTTCCCCTTACTCCTGGTAAGAGGAAGTATTGAGATTGTGTTAAATTTTCAAAATGAATTTCATTTACCGGAAATACATGTTTTCAAGGTCCCCCCCCCCCCCGCTTATGGAAAAAAAATGTTTTTAACGAATGGTCTGTATGTGTGTCTGGGTTTTCGCTGTGTTTGAACTAAATATTTCACATAAAACGAAAAATCGCAGAAAGTTCAAACTTACTATTTCGCTTAGTTTACTACCACCATGCATCTAAATACATAGATTTTTGGCACAATCTATCAACCGAGGTGGGCTTTATTGAATGTGTTTTTTCTTCAGTATTTCTCGATTTTTGCCAAATGGCTCCAACGATTTTCTGTAAACCGTTTATACTCTCTATCTTCATAAATACCTATCAATTTTATTTGAAACATTTTCTCGGGAAAATTGATTTTTTGAGGTTCCGGAGGAACAGAAGCGTTAAGCTTTCCAAATAACGTACTACTTCGGTACTACAATGTATGGTTCTATCGACTACATAATATTTATACACATTAAAAGCATTGTTAGAATTCCTAATTTAATAATAAAAAGTCGGTTAACCGGAAAAATAGGTGTTCGAGCTTTTTGAAGTCTTCTCGAAAACAATTATAATCTGATGTATCTCTTAGTTGGCTGATCGGCCGGGGGGTATCATAAGAAAAACACTAAAAAAAATTTTTTAGTGTTTTTTATTAATGGCCCGACGTTTCGACAAACATTGTTTGTCTTCTTCAGGGGCTATCTATAAAGAAAAAATATACATAAGAATCTAGCTAGCATTAACAGAACAAAAGCAAAAACAGAAAATATGGCAATAGAACAATAATAAAAAAAAACAAAAATGGTAATGGAAAACTAAAAAAAAAACAAATTACAAAGGTAAATACAGATACTAGTATAGAAAAATTATGGAAATATTACAGACCTTAGAATCGGGAAATTTTGTATGCTCTATTAATTACTACATGTTCAATTATGACTGTGGTCTATGAGTGTACTACCAGTGAAAGGTTGAGAAAGGAAAACCGGTGAAAGTAGAGGTGGGGGGGTGAAGTACCGTTAGGTATTGTTGGAGTGAAGGGACTAAGAAGCAGGTCAAATATAATAAACAAGTATATTTTTATTATATATATATATATATATATGTAATTTTTAATTAAATTTTTTAATAAATAAGGATTTTAAGCTAATTGCAAGATGGATCGGATTAATGGGAATAGTTTGATAAATAGGAGGAAAAGGGGAATTAGCAGGGGAAAATATGTAGGGTGAAGGCGCTAAGGGCTGGGTGGATGGAAATATGTCTACTTAATGGAGTGGAGGATGTTTTTGTAGAGTGATGTGACTTCTTTGTCTTTTTTGTGGTTTATGGGATTGGGTTGTAGGTGGATATGTACTGATTCTGCTAGGAGGCGTTTTGTGTGATTAGGTTGAGTTGTTAAAATGGATGGGTTTTGCAGGTCAAAGGAATGATTTAGGGATAATGCATGTTTGGAAAGTGCTGTGCTGTCTATTTTTTTGGAGGTGATGTCATATTTGTGTTGTTTTAGTCTTTTGTGTAAGTATTGTGAGCTCTCTCCTACATACGTGGCATTGCAAAGTGGTGTAGTGCATTTGATGTTGTATACTGTATGGGTTTTGTTGAGTTTAGGGATAGGGTCTTTTAGTTTGGTATATAGTTTGGAAAGTTTATTAGTGGTAGTGAAGCCTGTGATGAGATTGGGGATATGCTTTTTGAGGGATTTGTTTATTTTTTGGGAGAGAGAGTGGATGTGTGTAAGAGATCTGTGGATAGGTACATTCGTGATGTTGATGGGATTACTCGTGAGTGTTGTGTGTAATGTTGGTGTCAATGCTTTTTTGATTATATTGTTTATGATGTGTGAAGGGTAACCATTGGAGGACAGGATTTTTCTCGATTTTTTGATGTTTTCATTGTGGAAGGTGGGATGGGAGAGTGAAAGGCATGGCTAGCTGCGATTATATAAACGTAGCACTTTTATTCCGAATATTTCTGCGGAAATTGATTTTAGTTAATTCTGAGGAATCTGATATGTTAAATTTTAAATGTTTGTTCAATATATTTGAAGTTCTCTTTTGGACTACATTGTCATAATTTTACTTCCTGCTTGGGTAGGTACTTGTGCTCCCCCACCTCCTCTAAATGTTGGGACAAATTAGGGAAAATAGGACAAATTATAACAGTAGGAAGAAAAAGTTGTGTATTTCCCACCAGAATTTTAATATACAATTTTATAGAAATGGAACTTTTACTAATACTTTAAAATAGTAATTAATTTGAAAATTATTTTTTACAATAAAATAATAATAATTATTAAATTATTACAATATTATGAACACCAATTGGAATTTCCACCAGTTTCTCTTCTTGATAATCATCCATCTTATTTTTGGTTCACTCCGTTCTCAACATAACTGCTCTTAGGAGTATTGAAGGCATGCCATATTCTATAGGCAGCCCTGAGTATTTTCCGAATCATTTCCTACGTTCATTTCCTCTTCAATCTCTCAACGTCCCTACTACATTTTTTTCTCTTTACTTGTAGATTGTTTCTCATTGTCGAAATAAAAAAAAATGTAACAGTATTTTCTCTTGTTTTATATATTTCTGTTAGCTACATTAGAAATTTAAAAAATATATAAATTTTATAATATCCATTTTTCATGGAATTTTAATTTGAAAAGATAAATAATTACTTTAATAAGAATAAAACTTTTTGATAATAAAATAAATTAAATAAAAAAAAAATTCGGGAAATGTAATTAAACTTTTAAATAATGAATTAACAACCGAAGTAACGTTTTAAAACAAAATTTAAAACTTTATTCGTTACAAAAAATTATGAAATACTTTTATGTATTTTATAATGTATGAAGGAGTTTATGTTTTGAAGTCCCTTGTGTACGTAAAAAAAGTTTTTAGCGAATGGAGGACTGTTTTGTAATAAAATATCTAAAAATTGAACAACCTCAGGATTTCTTATTGAGTGCGCCTCAATGGTTTGTTATAAACCGACGTTTTGCTAGATTTTATTAGTCTTCTTCAGGGTAGTGTTAATTTGAATGCGAAAGGAAACACATCTTGAAAAAAAGTAAGTCCAGACAGTACCATCATTCTTTCCAAATGTTTCCGTTCAGGACACCTAGATGGTAAATTTCTCCCTCATAGAGATTGGAGATCTTTGAGGCTTCTACGATCAATTTCATGTAAAACACTTGTTCTCACCGTTAGGCAACTTACTGTTGCTTTGGCAATAAAGTCTACACTATCCGAAAAAAAAGTCTATTGCAAATGTGGGCGAAACGTCGGGTTATAAAGCAACCCATTCAGAACAAGGTTCCACTCCAAAAACCTAATTGTTTTAAATAAGAATGGCCGTGAAAGTCTAAAATAAACAAATCTCAGGAAGCTGACTTCTGTAACTTGGTATTCCTCTTATGTACATCATCTTGTAAGGGTAACTATCTGGCCAAATGTACATCAACCAGAATTACGACTTTATTGATACTTTTTTCCTTTTTCAATTATTCGCGACTTTCTCGAAGGTCCCAATGAATTTCTTTAAATAGAGGGGGCGGTGTTCGTGTCTGAGATTGTTTTCACGTACCCCCCTGGATGTTCAATTAAACGAACAATATCACTTGCCCGCGCAGACTGTTTAGCCGTGCGATGAAATCATGGCGTTTCATTAAAAAAAAAAAAAAAAGGAAATTCTTTTAACTTCGTCTACATCTACACACACATACATAAATGTTTATTACTTTTGTTTAAAACATTTTTCTAGGAATATTGATTTGTTTTTTGGGAAATTTCTAGCAGTTTCTTTAGAATTTTTAGATTGAATTCTAAATTTAAAGAAAATCTGTGACGTCTGTGCCGTAGGTAGGCTTAAATAAAAAAACTAAGAAGACTTGAGGATTAGGATTATAATAATTGCAAAAAGAAAAAGTTTTCAAAACTAGTAAATTTATTAAATTTTGATGAAACTTTCGGGGAAAAAAAAAAATTTCTTTTTGGATCTTTTACTTTAACATTTATATATACTCAAAATTATTTTCTTGGATTACATATAGGACTAAGATTGAAATTCCAATCAAGATGGAAAATTACTTGCCATATGGCAGAGTAATGTGAAATTAGTGTGGTTAACTACAGGAAATGATTCTAGTATAAGCGGTCAAACTAACATCCTTCGTTTTAATGACGTGAAATCATCTCTGACTGAGTGATCTGCTGAGAAACATACATAACTATTTACTTAAAATAACCAATATGATTTTAAAAAAATCACTTTCTCTTTCAAGCTTTCCTCTAAAAGACCGTTTTACCTATAATATGCAGTTTTATCACCTGTCAGTTAAACCGCCCCCTAGTGGGCACTAGAATAATTCAGGGAAGCGATAATAACCTCAGGTGAAATTGGGGGTTGAGTGTTGAATAAAAACAGGGGGGCGGTAAGACAATAAAGAATTTCTTTAAAACAATAAAGAAAGAGAAGATAAAAAAAAAATTTGAAAAACGTCCTTATTTTCATTTGTAGTGTAAGATAGGAAGTCTTAGTGTGTGATTAGATACTGATGGTTCTTTTTCCCCATACACACATCCCTTAACAGTCTATAGAATAGGAAAATTACTTGTACATATGACGGCACATATTTAAATCCATACTTTTTACAACACACCAATATTCTAGATTTTCTTTTGGGCGCAATAATCCACCAACCCAACTTTTTTCGGCCTCTGGAGAAAATAGAAACTCTTTTTTTTTTTTAATTTAAGGCGCGTCAACATCTATGGTCATTGGCGCCCGGATCGAAGGAAAAGCCAGTGCGGGACTTCCGGACAATGTTCTCTCGTTAGAGACAACACTGTCTGTTACCGGACAGTGAGCTGTAGAGGATCCTAGGAAGAGAAAATAAAGCCTTGAAATGCAGACATTTGATGCATTTACCTCATCCATTTCAAGAAAAGAAACCGATTGCAAATAACTAATCGTGGTGATTTAAGAATGCTGCTGAACAAAGTTAGAGCTAAATTTAATATTAATTTTTAAATATTAATCATTAACATAGTCATAACGGCGCACCAGGTTCATTCTTTTCATTATAATTATTTTAGACATAATGCAGATTTTTATTTTAATGTTATCCTTCGTTATCATAATTTTCCGTGTGTTATGCGAATGTTACTCGAAGTCGATTTCGATAACTAATTTTACAAATCTAAGCTTCAGCATGTCTTATTTGCAACCACATATTTTCTTACTGGATTTTAGGATATACGTAGATACATAAAAATTACCTAACTTCTACATTGCAAGTTTCTGTTTGTTTATTTAAAGAAATATTTGGGGGGGGGGGGTGATGAATTTTTTATCTGAAAATGTGAGAGAGATACCATTTTCTAAAAATTTCTTTTTTGTATTAAAGGGATTTCAAAACGTGTATTACCAGTGAAAACTCGATATCGAGAATTCGGCACGATTACAATACCTACTTTTTCTTACTAGGAGTAAGAGAAAGTAAAAATATATATGAGAAATTAATTAATTACATTAATTTATTTCAACAGATTTATACAAATTAATTGAATACAATTATATTTCAAAACTACTTGTAAATTGCTTAAAATGTTTAAAACATTTCTTGGAAATTAAACTGCTAGGATGACACGGCCAGTAACTCCAGTTAGCAGTAATACCAGTTTATGTCGGTGAGATAATACAGTTCCTTTAATTCAGAATTCTTCCTAATCCTATACAAACCATTTTCCATTACCGGTCCAAAAATGTTCTGAGAACTTTCCTTTCCCAGCAGCTCGGTCTCATTTCCTCCGCAGTAGTCATCATGGTCCACGTCTCCGATGGGTCTGATTACTGTTTTATCTTGGAGGCCCTAGAAAAATAAAGCCTAAAGTTGCGTAACTCCTATTTCCAGCCGTAATTCTGCTTTTTATGCCGTGTCCGATCTAATTTGTATTAATTTATGAATACATTTCCTAGATACTTAAAGTTACTGATGGCTCCGAAGCGTGCTCCCCAACTTTAAATCACCGAACCTCCTCAAATTTTTATTTGTCATCATAGATTTTGCTCTGCTCTAATTTATCAGGAGCCCGTAAAATTTTCAGCCCCTTCTACTAATTCCACATAAGCTGACTTGAGTGCTGCTTCGATACTTGATATTAGTACCACTTCATCTGCGTAGGCTAAATACTGACATAAATGGCTAAATGTTTCCTGCTGGATTGACTGCTATTTTCCTCGCGGCCATTTCAAGTACTAAAGCGGTAGTGGGTTTCTCAGCTGCCATCGGGAATTCCTGTGACACACCACTCTGCAGCATTAATCTCGCCGCCATTGCAGATAGAGGAGTCATTTTTACCAATCTGACAAGTTTAACAGGGAATTTTAAATCCAAAATGTATTCAACAAGAGTTGCACTTAGTCTGTCAGAAACGGTTAGAAAATATTTCTTAGCGATTAGATTAACGCTCCCTTTCTGTGGTTCGTCTCTCTTATCCAGAATCTAGTTTTTTATTTAATTAGTTGCCAGAATCACCTTTTAATTAATTGTCAGTACATTTCCCTTAATTCTGGTATCAATTTTGACTTTTACTATTTCAGTTGAGCGTCGGTATGTTTTATACTATAATTATTATATTATTTTTAATTTTTTGAGCTGAATTTAATATATTTTGGGATTTCTTAAATAATTTTAAAGCCACTTGGTTGTCTTTTTATAGAATAAAATTTTCCTGCTTCCTGTTTGTTTCCTACTTCTGATTGAATTTGAAGTGTAATTTGAGATTGATGTATGCGCCTGTAGTTCAATTCCAGCAATAAGTACCACGTATGACATCCAGAATTTACACCCACCAGCTAGAAAACCATCCATTCATGCAGGGCAACTGAACTTAGAGTAAAAATTCTAAATCTAAAGGAAATTTATCATTTTTATAACTTTATTAACAACATTCTAATTCTCCGGGCCAGCGGAAAGTATTGGGATCGTGTCAAATTTTCGAAATGGTGTTTTCACCGGCAATACATGTTTTCATTATTGATTATTCTGAATACATAAAAAAATGTTTTTTTTAGCGAATGGTTTAGTATGTTTGTGTGTGTTGTGATATCTCAAAAATGAAAAATTACGGGAATTTCAAACTTTAGTAATTCGTTTGGGCGCTATTACCGCATCTGTCTGCCCTGAAGGTTTCGGTTAAAATCGGTCTAACGGAAGTGCGAATTCTGCGGATTTTACTTGGTTTTATCAGTTTATCTTGGTTCGTACATAAATGCATATAATTTTTATTTGAAATATTTCTCCAGGTAACTTGATTTTTGGGGATTTGGGGGGGGGGGAACAACAACGTTAAGCTTTCCTTTAAAATACCTCTTCATTACAATGTTCTAGCCACCTATATAATGTGAAGCACTACTCTAGGCACTTCACTATCTGCAGATACTGTAGTACTCCTGAGCACTCCTGCAATTCCAAATTTGAAGAAAATCGGTGCCGGGAGTGTAACTTTACAGACTAGATTTTTGGCATTTTTTTAGGTCTTTTTTTCGAAAACAACTGTGAATAAAAAGGAGTGCATAAGCTGATTTTGCTCTGTGCAAGTCTGTATACAAAACTGCTGATGTAATAAAACATCCTGATGATGGGCGAACGCCTGAAACCCGGTCGATGAACACAAAAAGGCAGGTTATCTTGGAAAATATCTCTGATGCTTTCCAGCACAGCGGAACCAACCTCAACGAAATTTTCCAAGTTTTTTAAAGAAAATTTGTCAACGTTATAATTGTATGAACAGCAGCTGTAAGAGAAAATCATGCGACTGATTCACAACGGATTTTTTCCTCTAGTGTGCATATTGATGGATGGAAAATTAGCAAAAAAACAAAAAAAAATCCCAAGATTAAAGTAAATCACAATTCATACAAATATTCTGCGCTTTTCTTCTACTGTGTTAATAAGAAGAAACATTGAAAGTTCATTATCTGCAGGACATATTGTTTCCATAAGTTTGGATCTCCTGATTATCACTTGGAAATGTCCTCTATTGTATTTTGTTTTGCTTAGTTTACCTTGTTCCTATTTTTCTATACTTATTTAATCTATTTAATTGTTTTGGTCTGTAATTTTGGTTGTTTTGTTGCCAAAGTTTTCTTATCAGTTGTAGAAAGAAGATTAAAGTTTTGCATTGTTTGTATTATAATATATATTGTGGAAAATCGGAGTGGTTGTGATGTTTGGCTAGTTTTAAGACCTTGTTTTTAGAGCTTCCTATTGTTAAGCGTGTGTTTGTTGGCATGCCGCTGTAGCTGTACCCACCGCCATTTAGTTCTGGCCTTCGCTAACAAGGGTCGCAACTAACTGGTAGACTGAACTGTAGAACACTTTTTCTCATGAAGCTGGATCAACACCGACTTTACCTTCAAAGGAAACAGAATTATGTATAACTTCAAAATATTAACTAGAAAGTTTGTATTTTTATTTTCCATGCAGTAAGAATATTGGAGAATTGATTATGTATAAGACACCTTTCTTTCAATCTTCAGAACTTGACTTTCATTTACTTTATCTACTTACCTGCCTTCATCCTTATACAACCGTATTCTCTCCTTTACTACAGATGAAGAAATAAAGTGAATGCTCCCAGCCGCTCGTTTGAAAGGTTGTTAGAATTCTTATTCACTTCAACTTAACTTAAAGATATGACAAAATTGATCTTGCAATTTCATCAGTGAAAAGACTCTTAAAAAAGCGGGTACCCCTTTCTGTTTTTAAGAAAGAAGTTACTTAAAACCACCAGGCTTTGCTTGTTGACACCTTTTTCATATTTTGCCTTAATTACATTTAGGGAAGTTTAATTAATAAACCAATTATGAAAGATTAGTTGCAATAGTCTAATATGATTACGTATGGTTGAACAAATGATCTGGCCCTCTTTTTAATTACTGCCGCAAGAGCAGTATTGTTTTCGAGTCAAATCTTTTAAAATTTAGTTTTCTCGAGAAATAGGTGTGTTGATATCCTCTAAGTATACTATGGAATTGCACCTTTTTAACATAGGTTTTTCGAGTTTTCTTGAAAAGGGCTTCATTAGTTTTCTTTTCATTTTCTCTTACTGCTGTAGGAGCAAGTGTTACGATTCTGTCAAATTTTCACAATTGAGTTTTTAACAGAAATTTTTAAGATCCTTAAAAAGTCATTTTTTAGAACTTGGTGTGTTGTACACCATAACTACATAAAATAACTTGGTGGTCAGAGTAACTATATAAAATGCAAAATCGCAGAAGGCTGTAACTTCATATTTTCCAAAGTTTTCCTTAATAGTATCGACTAATCATAAAGAGAGCTATAACTTTTATTTCTAACATTTTACGCGGTAAATTCATTTAAGAGATGTTCGGGGGAGGGAGAGGTGTGACGTTAGACTTTTATCTAAAGTGCCATTTAATATATTATATGAATCTATCGTCTATATGTTATTAATTTGAATATGTTGAACAAAATTCCGCGTTAGTGTGGAAGTCTGACTTTTATATTATAAACTGCTGGACAAAAGTATGGCATAAAATTTCAAAATGTTGAAATTTACTATCTATTACTACATTTTTTTTTTGTGTGGATTCTTTGTGAGTGGACTCTGATACGAGACTTACATTTATGTTTTTAAATGACTAATTCTCTGAACTCTTGAAAACACGATAATAATCCCAGTTCATCACTTTCGCTGCTTGTGATAATTTCTCTCTTCTACACATTTTTGTTGAATTTTCTTATCAGTTCTTTTTTTATTTTTGCTTTTTGTTCTTAACATGCATCTTCTTGGTAATTATTCGGAAAAAATTGTAGTACGTGTGGTAACATTGCATGAAGAAGGGGTTCAGCAGTCAATTATTGCACAGAGACTAGGAATGAACCAATCCACTGTTTCAAGAATTTTAATGCGCTACAGGGAGACTGGGAGATATTCCCGAAAACTTGCCACGGGCCGTTCCACAAAGACAGTTTGGACAGATGAGAGATTTATTCATCGAAGTCTTAAGGAACAGGTTCGTCACTAGCAATCAATTACGTCACTTGATCGCAAATGTCCATAATGACCATATACCAAGTAGCAGAGTCAGAAGAAGGCTAAATGAAGCAAACTTGGCTTCCGCTACTGGCCGCTACTGGCTTTCTTCTCACATAGAAGTTGCCAGACTGCAATATTCACGAGGACATGTCAGTTGAACAACAGAGAATTGGAGACGTATTTTATTCACAGATGAGTCGAGATTCAGCCTACATTCTCCAAATGGAAGGATGAGAGTTTGGAAGCGTCAAGGTGAGAGATATGCAGAAGCCAACATTTCTCCAAGCGTAGCTTTTGGTGGACGCGGTGTTATGATTTGGGGAGGCATAAGTTTTGACGGACGTACGACTTACATATCATGGAAAATGGGAGGCTAAATGACCGGAAGTACCTTGAAGAGGTTCTTCAGAGATATGTTGTGCCAATTTCTGAAATAGTCGCTGTTGATTTTTTATTAATGCAGGACAATGCCGTTGTCACAATGCTCGAGTTGTCCTTGAGTACCTATCAATAGGATGTTGGGATTCTACGTTTAGTTTCTCCACCGAGAAGTCCAGACACAAATCCAACAGAACACCTTTGGGACACAATTGGAAGACGGCTCAGACTTCGTCTGATTGCCCCTAGCCTCTCAGGGAGCTACGTACAGCATTTATTGAAGAATGGAATGAGATTTCTCAAGAGGTTATCCAAAATCTAATCTCTTCAATGCCAAGGAGGCTTGCTGCAGTTATCAGAGCAAGAGGAGGTTCACTAATACTGTTGAAAAAAATGAAGGAGTGATATAAATAAGAACCATTTTTAATTTTGAATTTTACAGATTTTTTTTTTTTGAGCTTTATTTTTTATTCTGTGTAATATAACCAGGTTTTTCTTAATTTTTTGGTAGTTGTTCTTTTTTTTCATTGGGATTAGAGTTCAACAACATGAACCCATACAAAATAAATATGAAAATACCTTTCAACTTCAAATTATAATATTTTGAAATTTTATGCAGTATATTTTGTCCAGCAGTTTATTTAGGATACTAATACATATATTTTCAGATATATGTGAAATTCATAACTAGGTATTAATTGTATAAATAAATAAAAACTTTCTAAATTGCAATAAGATAAAATCGGGTGAACGTTTTTCACCAAATGTTTTTAGAAAACCTGCATAAACATTTTTCCGAAGAAATGGATTTTGGGAGTTCTGGGGAGTCTGAAATATTAGACTTTCGAGATCTTGATGGAGGCGCTGTCTTTTGGTCTACAATGCTATTATTCTATCTTCATACCAATTTTTTTTTTCCAGGAGCGTGCGCATTTATTGGCCAGACTTGTACAGTTGTTAGGCGAATGGTCCGAGACTTTTCCCTATGACTTCCGGGACGAACGGGTGATGTCCCATGTAAGAGATGTAGCTCATAGATGTGTCTCGGTTGAAGGACCAGTAAGACAAGAAGTTTCATTACTTTTACATAATTTATTGTATAGGTAAGAACAATGTTTTAATAATTTTGATTTAGTATGATTTATATTGTGAAATAAGAATGGCAAATTTAAACTTTAAAATCTCATTTATATTTAGATTGAAAAAATTGGAACAGTACGAAGCGTTTCTACATAGCATCCATACGGAAGCAACGACCACTTCAATTGAAGCGCTAAGTCAGGTAAGATTATTATTATTACTAAATGATAAATGAACAAAATTAATTGCCCTAATTAAACTTAGATATGGAAGTTTTCTACAATTTAGCTATAACTTTCTAAGCAAACTTTACTGACTAATAGCCCTTATTTGTCTTTGTTAAGGTTTGGAATTTCACAAGTCCTCGCGATAATGATCTAATTATAGTAAATAAATCTAGAGAGATGTCTGCATATGATTCACAGTAAAATTATTGACACAGAAATCTAATTATTATTATTATTATTATTATTACTGCTGATGAGAGGAAGTCTTGCGATTTTCGGAATTTATTTTCATCACTAATATATGTTTTGAAATTCTCTGTTTACGAAAATAATGTCTGCATGTGCTATTGTGTGTGTGTGTGTGTGTGTTTTGTATGCGATTGTGTGTTTTTTAGCTAGATTAATATTCCTCATTAATGAATAATTGTGGAAAACTTAAATATGATCATCCTATTAGGTGTCACTCTACTCCTCCTCCCCGTAGGCGACATGATTATTTCCGTTAAACTGGCATTGTGACTTTACTGAATGAAAGGTTGTTTTTTTCTATAATTTTTGCGAGTGTTTCAAATAATGATTTACTGATTTTCTTAAAACTAGGCAACACTACTCACACAAATATCATCATTATTGTTTATTACATTTTTCCAAGAAAATAAATTTCCTAATGGGTTCAGAAGGAGTTTAAGTATCCCTCCTGTAGAAAACTCCATCTATTAATTCGACACGGCGTATCCCTCAATTTCCCCTCTTAACTCTACTAGGGGTAGAGTAGGCGGGTCTTGACTTCCGCCTCGGTGTCGTGTTGTGGTAGTTGTAGTAGCGAGACACTGCTGAAACTCTTCCTAACATCTTGAGTGATCTATCTTGCTTATACGTCCATAGTTGCAATGTTAAAGGTTCCCTCTGGAACTGGCGTGAAACAATCACACAACTTTCTCTTACTCTAATTAATATAATTTAATAAAGAAATGTTTTTTAAAACTGCAACGTTACAGTGTTTAGTGGTCTGGCCATTAAAATGATGGTGGAGATTTACATCTATACCTGAACGGCTTTATACATATGAAGCATTCCATGTCAAAACCAACAAAGTTTGTACAAATTTAAATTTAAACTAACTGACAGACCCTCAATATCCGTTTAAAATAAATTATTTCAGAAAAATGTTTAAAATAAAAGTGATAGTTTCTATCTACGCAGCAGCATTCCAAGTTTAAAGAAAATCGTTGTAACTGTTTTCAAGAAAATTCCGAAAAATTTAAAAACGTTTACTGTAAAAGCGCAGTTATGGTCAACAGATTTTCTTCAATTTTGGAGTTCTATTAATGTATTAATATTATGTGTGGTCTTTAATATTAATAATACTGGTGGTCTTTTAGAGGAAAGCATAACGCTACTTTTCCCCCAGAATCGTCCAAAAATAAATTTTCCCGTGAATATGTTTCAGATAAAACTGATAGGTATTTAAGTGTGGCGATAGTATACGAAGTTTAAAGAAAATCGTTGCAGTAGTTTTCGAGAAAATCACGAAAAACTAAAAAAAAAAATCAGTAAAGTGCACTTGCGATTGATGGATTTTGAATCGCACTTCAGAAATCATGGTGTCTGAAGCGATGGTACCTGTACGGTATACCAAATTTGAGCTTTCTGCGGTTTTTCGTTTTTAAGATATTCTATTAACACACACAGTTCATTCGCTAAAAACATTTTTACTTTCTCTTATTCCTAGTAAGAGGAAGTATTGTAATCGTGTCAAATTTTCGATATCGAGTTTTCACCGGAAATATCCGTTTGAGGTCTCCTGAGTCCAAAAAAGTGGTTTTTAGCAAATGGTCTGTGTGTGTGTGTGTGTGTGTGTGTGTGTGTGTATGTGAACAGCATGGCTCAAAACGAAAAACCATAGAAAGTTGAAACTTGATATTACGTTTAGGTATCACCATGGGATCTGACGGTGGTTATCTGGTTAAAATTCCTCAACCGGAAGTACCACTTTACTAGTTGTTTTTTTTACGTTTTTGCGATTTTCTCAAAAATGACTCCGACAATTTCCTTGAAACTTCGTATGTAAACTAAGCATGCAAAGATCTACATCTTTTATTTAAAACATTTCTCTGGGAAAATTCATTTAAGGGCACTTGTAGGGGTGTGGTGGGCTTCTTCTAAAGTGATATAGTTGACTATACAATTCTACCATCCAAACAAAATTAATTAGAAAATAAATTAGAATTAGATGGCCAAAATTCCAAGTTCTAAGAAAATTAGTAAGCCGGAAGTGCGCAATTACTGAACAGGTTTGTCAGTTTTTGACGAATTTCGTTATATTTGGTACACCAACTATAAAAGTTGTCAATTATAATTTTGAAAACAGGAGTAAGAGAAAGTTGTGTGAGTGTTTTTTTTTTATTAAAAGCTCTAAAATATGTATTTCCGGTGAAAACAATTCAAAAATCTGTCAGATCGCAACACTTCCTCCACACTTGCAATCCTCTAAAACTGCCATTTCATACAGTGCAAGGTTCTAACACCTATCTATTATTAAGTATTATTAAAGACATTGGTCCATTTTCAGAGTTTGAGGCAAGTCGATTAGCTGGAATTAGAGACTTTAGGGAATTAGATACCTCAAGTTTAGTCTGAATTATTCTCGAATGAGACTCGTAAATCAATTTTTTAAAAACTTGGAATGCTAATTGCAAGTTTGATCATGATACTTAAATGTCATCAAATTTTATAAAGTACATGGGCCATGTGTTGAGAAAGAACTTATACCATCATTATTTTTAGGTTAAGTTTATTTAGATATTAAGTGAAAATTCCATGTTCATTATATTTCTCTGCTCATTAAATCGTTTGTAAAAGTTTATTTTTAAAGAACACAAAAAGGGGACAAAAAGTTGAGTTAGCATATTTAGTTGACATTATTCTTTTAAATAACGTCCGCCCAGGATGATTTCAGATTTCCAGCGCTGTTCTTTGCTTTCTGTCCAATAATACACTCCTGTTAAGGATGTGAACCTAGTAGTACTCTCTAGATGACGTTGTTCGTCCAGTTAGTTGACAGTTTTAATCCTCTTTAAGCGTTCTACTTCTCTTCCTCTCCCACTTACCTTGCCCGTCAGCCACCTCCTCACAACTTCCACTATACTCCATACTTTTACATTCTTCTGTGTATAGTCCGTTAAGTACCTAATTAAACTTGTTTATGAAAGTTTAAATTAAACATGAGCCTCCGTCGTTTTCCATCCAGATTTTCCACTAGAATGGCACATAATATTTGCCTTCCGTAAATCTCTGTTCCCCATTCTTTAAGGATATAATCCTGTCTGTTGCGAAATTCTCTATCAATGCTAAATAAATTAATTTACTAATAATTAGGAAGGATTAATTGTTATTTTAGTCGTGACTACAAAATTACTATCTCACTTTCACAGATATATTCTTTAATTCGCAGTATTTTATTAATTACAAATTTTTGTACTTTCTCTTACTCCTTGATGAAAGGAAGTATTGCGGTCATGACAAATTTTCGAAATTGAGTTTTCACCGGAAATACCTACATGTTTTGGTGGTCCTTTGAGTCCGAAAAAGTGGTTTATAGAAAATGGTGTGTAGGGTAAGGATAACTCAAAAACGGAAAATTAAGTTCAAAGTTCAGATTTCTTTTAAATACTAGCCCAGCTTACCTGATATTTAGGTTTGGCCCAAAATTGTCAAGCGAAAGCACCATCACTAAATAGATTTTTTTTTAGTTTTTTTAAGCTTTTCACGAAAACGGCACAAACGATTTTCATTAAACTTTGTAAGTACCTCACTTATATGTAGGTCTATGGCTTTTATTCGAAATCTTATTTCTGGGAAAATTAATTTAAAGAGGTGAGTGTGAGTGAAAATTTGGGAAATGTTGAGGTTACGCTTACTTCTAAATGGTCATTTTATTTATATTAAACGTATTTATCGTCTATAAAATAGTAATTAGAAATAAATTTATTGTTACAATTTCGAGTTTGAAGAAAATCTGTTGACCGGGAAATGCAAATTTATGGAACATTTGTTTTGCTTCATTGAAATTTTCTTCAGGATAGATGGGGGGGGGTGGTTGGAAGCATCTTGAAGGTCACAGTTTCTTCAGAAAAGTCGTTTATTAAGTTTGGGCTCTTCCATTGTATTGTAACTGAAGATAAATAAATAAATAGTAAAAATTATAAGTTTTAGAAAAAAGTTATCAATATTGTAACGTTTTTCCCTCTAGACTAGCTACTGCAACTAGTTTTAAGTGGGTTCGTATAGATAAAATACTCTAAACTTCAATAAAGAAAACACCAATTGATTGTTATACACAATAAATTACAAAATACAACACTAAGTAATAATTACTCCACAGTTTAAACCACAAAAGTTCACTTTGTTCACTTTTTATATACTTTTCACAAACTAGTGTCTTCGTTTGTAACTCGAAAACTCTCCCAGCTCTCTGCGGTCCCACTATTTATACCGGTGGGGAATCTTCTAGAACTTCCTCGATTCTTCTAGAGAGAGAACTAGAGCACCACCAGCGCTTCCTGCGGCCACTAAGAGAACCTTAGGTGCCCGCCTTCTCTCCTAGATGGCACCACTGGCTGTGTTACAATATTGTAACTATGTAAAATAGTATGAGTGTCTTGTTGTCCTCTGAACACCAAAAAGTGATTTTTAGAAATGTTTGTGTATATGTCACAATAACTTAATAATAGAAAAATCTCGGATTTCATTTTTGCCGAGGAACAGAGACAATAAGGTTTGATCAACCGAAATTAGCCGGAAAAGTGATAGAAATTTTTTTTCCATGATAGCTTCCTGCTTCATTTTCTATCATCGATTATTTCGGTTTACGTCGTTCGCCCATCCTCAGGATGTTTTGATAAATAGTGTGATAACACAGACTTGCACATTTTAAACAACAGTTTTTAAGTACAAACTTTGCACAATTTATAGAGTGTATTTATAATTTCATGTTTAATTTTAATTTTTCATGAATCTAGAATTATTAACAATTGGAAATAATATTAATTAATCAGAATTTATTTTTAATGTAATCCTATGATTAAAGAGTGAAGATTCATTTCAGTAATTATAGCCACCTGTGTTTAAATTTAATTTGTCTGTGCAGCTACAATTTATTTAATAGTAGTTTTCCCTATAGGTGGTTGAAGATATTACTTTCAAGATTGAATTGAATGTATAAATGGTGGGTGGATAAATTAATTCTTTTAATCTACCTTAAACCTGAATGTTGTTTGCATTGATTTTGAATAAAATTAGCAAGGTTCTTTCCAAACCGGCGGCTGCGGTGGTTTTTATAATTTTATTTCACCACTAATTCCTATTGTCTCTTTCATTCTTTAAATTAGAAAAGTATGATGATAAAAAATATTGATGCGAATATAATGGAGTTGTTGAGGAGGGAAATTAGGTTTGATTGAATGAACGAGATATGAAGACTGTTATAATGTAGCTATAAGTTTACACTAACTGCACTGGACTTTATAATGAAACTGATAGAATAAAAGGTGGGAGTAGAGATATGACACGATGCGATGTATGGTTGAATCTGATAGATATCCAAGATAGATTCCCACTGCTTATATACACAGTTTCTCCCACTCTAGCCTGCTTAAGTCAGAGCGTAGTCTCTGTTAACCAGAGAGAAGACAGGTTCTCTCTGGTTAACAGACTAATCTCAGTTCTCTCTGCTGGATGCTATTACACGAATTATATTGTTAGTAAGGAAAGTCGTATTAAGAATATGCTCCCTTAGCCCAATGAAAATATAAAACTCTCAAATTTTTTCCTAACCCTATTTTTCTTGTGTTTTTCTTTTTATTACTTCCACTTCTATTTTACTTTCTCTAAAGAAAGTATTGGAATCTTGCCAAAATTTTCCATATCGAGTTTTTCCCTTAGAAAGGCGGATTTTTTTTTTACATTTCATGCGCACAAATTTATTTTCTGTTAATATTAATTATAATTTATGAGTTCCTTATATTCTGTATATATATATTTTAAATATCAATTAAATTAAAGCTTCTCATTTTATAAATAATATTAAACTTTTGAATTAATTAAATATAATTCTTTTACCAAGTTTTTAATAATAAAAGTGTTACTACTTAAAATCACTTAATTTTCACCATTTTCCCTTATACACAAAACTGTGCCTACCTTTTGGAAATCTTATTATAAGTCGTTTTAACTTCTCAACACCTGAAACTTTGTAATTTAGTTTTACTCTAAAACAACGGCCACAACTCTTCAGTGGTTTTGACAATAATTTGAAAGGGTTAAACAAGTTTTTGAGAATGTCTTCATTTGTCGTCAACAATTTTCACTTATAGTTTAAATAATATATACACTATTTCGTTTATATATATATTTCTATATTCAATGTTAGGTTTATTTACTAATTTAATATTATTTAGTTCCTTCATTCTCTGAAAATAAATTAAAATTATAAGGGTGTACCTCCATTGGGAGGAATCTCTTATCTTTTTTCCACAGCCAAATCAATCACTCCTGTATTCATCCGTTCGTATGTGTTACGATGTATTGTAGTAAATATCAATAAATAAATAAAAGGAAATTTATTTTTCTAGAAATGTATTTATTTAAATAGGAAAAGAATATATCCCAAAGGAGTTTATAAAGGTTTGTGATATTTGGTTGTTTTAGGTGTCTGAGGAAGCAAACAATAATTATAATTACCTTTTAGATTTTCGTTTTTATTTTCCCTTATTGCTATTAGAAAGAGCAAGTCTTTAGCACTTGTCAGAAAATTCCACCGGAAAATTTTCTGTGAATACGAAAAGAAGTTGTTAGAATGGTCTATTTTGTGTGGGCGGGCGTTTTTATGAAAAAATATGTATAAAAAATGAAAAAACGCAGGAAGCTGAAGCTTTAATTTTTCGCCGTGTTACTTACTACTTTGCCACTGAAGTTTTTTGTGGAGAAATTAATTTTTTGGCAGGTTCTGGGAGAAGATGCAACTTTAAGCTTTTTTCTAGATTGCAACCTGAGTACAATGTACCGTACTTCCATTAATGTTTTTTTTTTTTTTTTAATTTTCCTCAATGCTGAGATTTTCTTCACCCAAACAATTCAGATTTCTCTTTCCACACACTTTGATCCTCCATATCTGTTTCTCTAAGCCGTCGATGCTCTCTCTCTTACATCTGTCATCCACTCACCTCTTCCTAGGTCTGCCTCTTCTTCTCCACCCCTCGGCTTCCCAATTCAAGATCTCTTTAACCACTCTTCCCTTCCTGCATTCTGTTAACATGGCCAAACCATATCAATTTCTTTTCCTCAAATTTTCACAACACTGTACATGTAACATACATTTCTTTCCTTGCATACTTATTTCACCCCCCCCCCCCCCCCCCCCCACACACACACACACATACCTTTCGTAAAAACATTTTATCCTATTCAAGGTACCTCAAAACAAGTATTTCAGATGAAAACTGTATTCGAACAAATTGATTACGTTCGCAATAATTCTCTTTTGTAGACCTAACAAAACAGAGACCTATCACTTTTGTTTGAAACTTTTCGCCGAGAAACTTCATTTAAGGTTTTTTTGGGGGGGAGGGAGGTAAGGTTATGCTATTCTCGAAAAAGTGGTTTTATTAAGTTTTCATATCTACTTTGATATAAAACAGTGAATGCGGTTAAACATCTACTAAGAATTATTAAGTTTGAAGAAAATTTATAGGCAGAAATCAATAAACTAAATTGCTTTAAGTATTTAGAATTCACGCTTTGATGAGTTCAGCTTGATGGTGGATCAATCGATGAAGTGAACCAAAAAATAATGGAACGCAGATCGGTGTCTTAAACTCAATTCTCTGTAGTCCTCAAATCATCAGACCACAAAGAGGTTAATATATAAGCCCATATTCGAAAGTATAGTACTTTATGGCCGCGAAACATTGACAGTTATTATGGAGGGAACGAGGGGGGCTTAGAAATGGATTTCTGGAGGAGGTCAGCGAGGAAATTTAAGAGGAAGAAGTTTAGGAACGTGGACATAAAGCAAGATATTGGAAGCAGGCAAGATCGTCTTGCAAACCATAGAACCAAACCAAAAGTATAGTGGTTCAGCCATTTAATAAAAAAAAGAATGGACGATAATCGGCTGCCCAAAGCATTCATGGATTGGGAATCGGAAGGAAGAGAAAGGAGCGGCAGACCTAGGAGACGGTAGATGGATGAGGACAGCCTCATGGGGAATAGCATAGTAGAGGAACTAACTGGCCTTGAACCGAGAAGAATGGAAGCGTTGCCTACATAAAATTTTATATATACATATATATATATGTATATATATTTCTTGTTTATTATTATTACTTTTTTTCTCTTCGTTTTTTCTACCCAATTGTGGTTTGAAAGCTGTGTTCGGTTGAAGGGACCCCAAGTTTTTTTGTTTTTTTTTAGATTAACTCGCAATCGGTTCGCTCATTCGTTTTATAAAGAAACAGCATGTAGTCTTACTCCATTCTTCATTTGGAATTCTCCCTAAAGCTTTATTACTTTTACAGACCCGAGCTTTCCTGATCGCTAAATTTTGTGGTCTATTACTTTTTTTGTTTGTTAAGAAGTTCTAAAGTTCTAATCTTTTCGAATCCTTTTGATAATCATAAGTTTAATATTATTTTCTGAATAATTTAAAAACTTGAATCCAAACAAATAAAAACTTCATTAAAAAGGAATTAGCGAGGAGAAATTTATTACAGAGTAATATAACTTGGTAAAAATTATTTGTACCAATGGTTTGTTTTTGTAAACTTCAATGTGGTTCAGGGTTTTTTTTTTTTATTAACAACTTTGTATACTTTTCCTCTTTCAGAGAATTAATAGAGTGGGGAAGAAAAACAAGAAAAGGAAAAAAGCAAGTGTTATTGAAGAAAATTAAAAAACTGAATCGAAGCTAGACGATGGGCAACGCTTTAAAAAAAAAACCTGGAATTTACCCTTGTTATATTGTATCGCGGGCGTTTGGTGCGGGCGTTTGGTGCGGGCGTTTGGTGCGGGCGTTTGGTGCGGGCGTTTGGTGCGGGCGTGATCGTTAAAGAGAAAAATGGGGGAAAGTTGAAATTAGTTTTTTATTGTGTCTTAGTTTATGTAGGATCTGTGTTCGAATCTAAAAGCTCACCGCATTTTTTTAATTATTATTATTATTATTATCCTTTTAGAATTATTATCATTTTTCAGACTACTTGCAGTACATCTTAAATATATTCTCTAGTATAAAATACTTTACTTAATAATGCTATTGTAACAACTAAAGCTTATTATTTTAATTTATTTTAACCGTTGCAAACTTCACCATCCAGACACCAAGTCCACGCAGGTCCATCTTGTTTCTTCCCTTTGGGCCATTTTATTATCTTGCAGCCAATGACGTGGAGTGGAATTATGAAGGGTTCTCTCTCCTTACAAAAAACAATCTGAAACACTCATACGGCTTTCTCTTACTTCAATTAATACAATTTAATTGACAAATTTGCATCAAAATTACTCAACTGACAGATCACGCGGAAGCTCCCTAAAATGAAAACTAGTGACACGCTCTTTCTTCTATCCCAGCAGGCTTAGTCGTGTATTTTCATAACGAAAGGTCCGACCAAGTTTTCTCCAGCCCCTTCCGAGGACTTTGCTATACAAGAAAAGTCCGAGATGGATGGTTGGCTTGCTGTAGAATGATGACTTGATAGAATATAGCGTGATGATGATTGGAAGGATTAACTTTTGTATTAAGTGGACAGAGCTTATTGGCCTCTCAATGAAATACTTCCCTATGCAAACCGATAAATATCCTAAGTTACTTACACAAGAAGGAATGCAACTATTTGCATAATCACGACAAACTCAATCGCAATTTTACACAAAAATTCACGAACACAAGCACACACTTACTCATTCACTCATTCACTGATTCACATACTGTCTCACTCATTCGCTCTCTCATTCATTTACTCACTCACTACCTACTCTCTCATTCACGAACACAAGCACACAGTTACTCACTCACTCATTCACTGATTCACATACTCTCTCACTCATTCGCTCTCTCATTCATTTACTCACTTACTCATTCCTCCTTCCCCGGTGACTGTTCCTCCAGTAAAGTGAAGAAGAGGTGGAATTCTCAGCCTATCTCCGTTCTGGGAGACTTTTCTCAATTCTTCCCAGTTCTGAGTACTTCCATGAGAGACTGATTAATCATCAAAGGGTTCCGACCTTTCACGAGAAGGAGGTTCCTTGCCAGAGCGTCGTCACCCTCTCCTTATCTACTGTATCAAAATGTACTGGCACCTAAAAGACTTCAGTAACGTTATTATTTTTACCTAGGCCATTAAGTTTGCTTAAGCAAATTAGTGCTGATGTCACGAGAAATCAATTCTTTAATAATCTTAATAAATATCAGATTTTCTTTAATAATCAGTTCTTTAATAACATTTATACCATAGCCTATTGATTCCGATAATTTCTCTCAAGATTGAACTGCACCCACCCATTTTTGCATGAATTTCCATTGGCTGGTGCTAGGCCCCATTTTCTCCAGTACCCCCAGCACCCTCGACCCATTCGTGTACCACCTAACAGTGTGTACTTTAATTACTAATCAGAGCGGATTCATTGCACCACTCAGCCTTGAAGAGAAATTTGTACAGCAAAGCTGTATTTCTTTATAATCCAGTTCATAGATGAATCATAAAAGGGTGGGACAATTGACAGGGATTTTTTGTGCCAGTGCACCCTTCTCTTTTTCCGTTAACCTCCCTAGCTTTTTTTGACAGTAGTCCGAAATGAGTATAACGCTAGTCATTATGATCTGCAAAAACTGGAGACGCCAGAACTACAAATTGAGATCACTCCTAGAGATATATATCTAAGCTTCTCTTAGGCGATAGCGCAGTACGACCTGAACCCCTCCGGGAGCCTTCTCAATTCGATAAGGAAAAAAAGAAGAGAAATTAATAAATATAATTATCTTATTTATCGACTAATAATTAAATTCATTGCTTATATATATATATATATATATATAAAATGCATTAAATGAAATTACTTATAATTGAGAAATATCAATTATTAACTTTCAAAACTTAGAGCTCTGGTTGGCGAGAGTTCAACACATTGTTAGTATACTAAAACAGTTTAAAGTTTTCACTGAATTCAGTACTTGAGTATGGTGCACAGTGCTTGATAAAACTTTGCCTATTCAACTAGAAGATTAACTTGGAAACCAATGTTTTCAATTATTTATTTGTTTATAAGAAAGTTATTGATTAATTTTTTTTTTCTTTTTTTACAATTAACTTTATACTTACTGCCGTTAGCTCCCTGGAATTCGATGCAAATGTTCATAGCGAATATGTATAAGTGCGGGAGTGGGCTTGTGAATTGCCTTTACTGTATGAACTAAACGAGAAAGCCTGGATAGGGGACAATCGCTGAAAGACAGGGCTCGCTGTACACTGTTAATGGTACTAAATAATAAATAAACTCACGGCGAATAACCGGAGGATGAGTGTTTATAGAACCTCAGAAGCTGATTTGCCTACCTTACAAACAATACACAGTTTTCTTTGTCACCCCACGCCAGTTTAATGAACTGAGTAAAAAATTCGTACTGACTAGCATTTAAAGCGTTACTAATAACTAATAAGATACAAAGCGTAATTGACTGGGCAACAATTTAATACAATATAACCTTTGTAATCGTTGTTGAACTTTAGAATCAGTATTTATGGCAAGACTAGGTAGAAGAAAAGTAATTTAAACTTAAGTAATATTTCTGATAGAGAGAGATGATGACGAAAGTTAGAAAGAGAACATAAAATTGTGGAAAACTCACAGCAGATTGATGCTGCCCTAATTTGGGGAATTTCTTGTGACCTGGATGGGTAATTTGTAACGAGTGTAACTTGTATCTTTAGTTCTGAAAATACTTATAAATTTACTGCAAAATCTATTATAGTTTCAAATTATCATCATTTTAAGTACAAAATGAGTTGGTAAGTTTGTTTTGCGTGGAAGGGAGAAGTGATAATAAGTGGAGGGGAGTAGTATCTGTTTTTAACTTTCTGACTCTATGTACAATATATAGGTTTTGATGTTACCATTGGCTTTTAACTTGAGTGGCTTTCCTTGTTATGGCCCTATGTTGAGGTAGAAAAAGCTGTAAGTGGATACCAAATAGATAAAAATATATTACCTTGGGCTCCTTTTTTACATAGAAATATTTATTCTTTAAATATTCTTATGTATACCTTTAAATCATCTTGTCAGATGAAATTGGGAAAAAAATACATACTTCTACAAAAATTAAATGATTTGACATCAGTAGCTAAAAAGGTTTACTTTTAATCTCTTGAGAATAAAGTGATTTTTCACTTTCTAGAGATTAAAAATAAGTACAGTGTTGCCACCTTTCATAAAGAAAATGGTTCATATTGGGGATTAAATTTGCAGAAATATATTAATAATACTAAAAATAAAATATATAGCCGTGGGGGGCGGGGGGTATTCTATCCATGTGAAAGTAAATAAAATAAATAAATAACAATAGAAATGAAATATAAGTTTTTAAACCACATATATTCTTCATAACTTAACACTATATATGTAATATATAGGCATTAACATAATAATCTGTTTTATATGTAATCCTTACTAAAGATAACTTGCCCTTGTTTAGGTTGCATTGTGTACATTCAATTATTTATAAATATTTTACATACAATTAATTATTTTATTTAGGGGAGGGATTAGCTAAGTGGTTAGCGCGTTGGACTGCCACGCAGAGGCCCGGATTCGAGTCCAGTGCTACCCTAGGAGCCTCTACAACTCGCCGTTCGGTGATGGACAGTGTTGTCATTAGCGAGAGAACACTGTCCGCATGTCGACAGTGCACTGAGAAGGCTCCGGGTGCCAATGACCATAAATGTTGACGCCTCAAATTAAAAAATTAAAAATTGTTTTATAGTTTAGCAGTCAAACTATTCATTATTTCATAGTTTGACAGTTCTAGAAAGGATATAATATTTAATGTGAGTTTGAGTTCAGTACGATTCATTTATCTTACTCCTAGTCATAGAAAAAGGAAGTATTGGGAATATGCTAATTTTTCTAAATTAAGTTTTCATAGGAAATACATGATTTGAGTTCCTCTGAATACGAAAAATTCTTTTAACAAAGTGTTGAACAAAGTATCTCTTCTTCTTCCCATGGCTCTACAGTCCTTATAAGTCTTGGGCCTACTTCAGTAAATTTTCCCAACCATCCCGATCTAATACTCTTCTTCGCCATTGCTCTACACCGATTTTCAGCAAGTCTACTTCCGATCCTGCAGCCATCTCAACCTTGGCCGTTCCCTTGGTCTTTTGCCGCCTTGATGATTTGCAATAATTCTTGTGGGTAGTTCTCTCTTCATTCATCCTATGCAGGTGATCTAACAGACCAATCTTCCTAGTTTGACTGTTGTCACTAGATTTTCTTCTTTGTAATGTTGGTATAGTTCAGCGTTTCTCCTATAACGGTAAACACTGTTTTTTACGTCATAAACAGGTCATACGGTTTTTTTTACGGTTTTTTAGGTCATATATACGTCTAAGAACTTTCCTCTCCCAGCAGTTTAATCTCAGCTTCTATGCTGCTGTCAACACCCAAGTTTCTGTCCCATACATTACTACAGGTCTGAGAACCGTCCTATATATGACGATCTTAGCTTGTTTAGAGATATTCTTATTTCAGAGCGTGCTTCTTAATGCCCATGGCATTTACTTCCAGTGTAATGTTGCTGCTTATATCATGGTTAACCTCATTCTTGGATGTGAGGGTTCCTCCTAAATATTTTAATGTCCTCACTTCTTCGAAACGTTATTGCCCAGCCAGTAAATCGTCAAATCTTCTTGCTCGCCATATATTTCGTTTTGTCTGTGTTAATTTGCAGACCATTCCTGGGTGCCCCTTCTTCCAGTTCTAGTAATGCGCTTTTAAATGCGACTTCAGATCTTACTGTTAGCGCCATATCGTCCGCAGGGGCCAGGGGCTAATCGGTTATGAATAGTGCCTCCTGAATTTGCCGTGTTTTTCCTCATCGCCATTTCCAACACAAAATATTTTAAAAAATGAAAAATTCTAGGAAAAAGTTAAACGTGGTATTCCGATTACCGCATCTGAAGGTTTAAGGACCATCAACCATAAGTGCGACTTCAATGAATTTTGGAAATCGCGAGTCCCGAAAACGGTTCCAACGATTTTGTTTAAACTCCATATACCATCTACAGACATAAATATCGTAACACTTTTAATTGAAACATTTCCATGGGGAAATTGATTTTTTGGACTTAGCTTCCTGTAGCGCTAAGCCTCCCTCCAAAATACCACTTTAGTATAATATATGGTTCTACCACCTATATAATTTATTCAAGAAAATCGAATAAAATCGGAAATGTGACTTTACAGAATAAGTTTTTGGTTTTTTCCAATTTTCTTGGAAACGACTATAACGATTTGCGTTAACTTAGTCCGCTAACTGTACAGATCTGGACATATTAGACGTATTACATTTATCAGAAACAAGTATTTCCGAAACAAAAAAAAATTGATTATTGGAGTTCTGCGGAATTCGTACCGTTAAATATCAAACCTAAATCCACTTTTTTGACGCTATCTACTGGACTATTATATATCGCACTTCGACTCCCTCCCTGGCCAAGTACTTGCCTCTCCCCCACTACATCTATATTTATGTTAGGACAAAAGTGTAAAATTTGGATTTAAAGAACTCGTCAGTTATATAATTGTATTAATAGGAATAAGCGGAAATCGTACGAGTGTTTCACACCAGATTTTTATTTTAAACTTCTATTGGTATAAAAAATACCATTTTTTAGGTATTTACTATAAAAATTATGCTTTTATAAAGCAATAATTCAAATTTCCAATTATATTTTGAATAATTATAGATCTGTCATATTTTATTCTTTATTCATATGCACAGACAGACATACGTCAAAGAGATCGTTAAAATCACTTTTTCCTTTTCAGAGGACCTCAAAACTATTATTTTCGGTGAAAACACAATTTCGAAAATTTGACCTGATCGCAATAGTAGGAGAAAATTGAAAATTAAGGTATTTTCTTACGTAAAGTTTTGAAAGATACAAGTTTATTTAGTTATAAAAATAATAAAAAAAGGAAAGAAAACATACAAAAAGAAGGGGAAGGAAAACTGAAGGGAAAAAAACAAGTTTTAGTAGAGTGCACATGTGTTTTCCACTCACGTGTTCCAAGTTTCCAACTCTAATAAGATGTAAAAGAAAAAACACGCAGTGAAGAACCTCTGCCGCCGTGCCCCCCCCCCCCACGCCCGGTGGTGTTCGCATGTTATAAATAAATGTCAAGGCTACTGCTCCTTCCTCTTCTGCAAGAAAGTTTACAAGAACTGTCGCGCCTCACCTTATGTTTTTTTTTTTTTTTGTCTAAGTAGGGAGGTGTTGTATCCTCTACCACTAAAGCATTTGCGACATCGTATATCGTAAAAGATACCTTCTTCCTTTGCTGCACAGATGGAAGCAATTTCAGTCGCCCGTGAAATATATCCATTTCTTCCATGCGTTTTTGTATATTTCTTCTTCCTATTGACCTCATCTTGATTTATACAAAGATCTTCATTTTGTTGCCTATATTAAATCTTATATAGCTTCATTTTTTTTTCTTCCGTTAGATTTCTTTATTCCCTTCATTCAAATAACCTGTACACTTCTGTAAAAGAACAAAGATACATCTTATTCCCTCTTCAACTGCCCAGTTTACAGAAAGGAAGTCATTCAATTTGATACGCTACGCTTAAGCTAAATTGTTATTAACCTTTTGTATTTATTCTTCTGAAGAGATTGGTCTATCCTGCCTTTATTTTAATATTACTTAACTGTTATTACGTTCCGTTTTACTATTTCAATTTTTAATAATATTTAATCTGAGGAGCACGTTCTGCAATTTTCTTTTATGTATTATTTATTCGTTTTTAACATTAAAACAGCCTTTTTAAGAGGTTGGAAAAATTGTTTCCTATCTCTCTGCGAAGCTAATTGGCTTTCCACAAATTAGCGGTTGAAACTGCAAATTGAGGTCTGAGCAAGATTTTTTACTCCCGTTTATAACGGACGTTTCTCTGCTAAATTAGATGCAGGTGAACTAAGAACGGCTGGCTCGTGCATAAACTTCACTCGAAACTTGTCTCTCAATCAATACATCCACATTAAACTCCGCACTTCCATCGCATTATATAAATTTTTCCACCAGCTGACGTTCTTTTGCATAATGCCTAATGCCAGCAAATCGGAGTTCCCCATTAGCAAACTTCCAACTCATTCCCTTAGATCAAGTGGAAAATAAAGAAACTACTGTTCTGGGAGGATACATTGCATTGCAACCAAAATAGTTCTATAGGAGCACTACTGGTTCCAAATCTATTTCCCTAAGAAAAATCAATACCTCTTCCTCCCGTAACCTACATATACCCAGGCTTTCTAAGCTTTCATTTGATAATAACATCGCAGTCCTTCAGGAGGTGGATGAAAGGCCAATTCTACGCAGAATTTGAACGTGTTTTCTCGTTCTAGACACAAATTCTTCAGGTTCAGTTTCTAGTGTTCCGTGAGGAAATCGGTCTTTATACGAAGCCTAAGTTTTGCTCAAACATGCAGATCTTTAATAGTCGTAGTTGTCCGAGATATTCCTACCCAGTCTCATCTGAGAGGGCTCTCCACAGTCAATAGATATATCTCGACTTCCTCCTCTTTTCTGAGCTCTTATACGAAAGGGAGTTCTGCGCCTTTTTGAGAGTGTGCTCTTATTCCGAAAAGAAGATAATTCAAGAGGATTTCTGCCTAGGTCATTAAGTTTGGCATTTCCATATTAGGCATTTCCCATAACATTTTTAATATGCTATCACATGAACTCATTACTATGGATAGGATCACAACCTCCTGATTCCGATAATTCCCCTCTAGGTTGAAAAGGATAAACTTCAAATTGAGTGGATTAACCATGTGGAAAATGATGGGAAACCGTTCAAAACTAATCAAAACAATCAAGATGAAGTCGACCCTTTACACGAACTTGATGAACAATATCTCACGATGGATGAAAATCCAAAACCGGTCATAAGTATTAAAAAGAAGTATGCTACAATGAATAAAAGTTAGTTCCATGGAACCATTTACTTTTTTCTTTCTTTTTTTTTGAAACTTGCGGAAAATCAGAAACAAAACCATTCAGTAAGGAGTCGCACTTCCATTGATTGACTTTTCCCGTAATCTTGCTTGCGATGAGATGGTGGTATCTTAACGGAAAATCAAGTTTGAGCATATGCAATTTTTAGCTCAAAATATGTGTTCGTTTATAGTGAAAAGTCATTTATTAAAAATTGGCAGATTACAATACTACTTCTTCTTTGTGAGAAGTGATAGAAAGTAAATAGCAACGAGGAGGGAAAATCTCGCAATCGACATTTTGATGGCTGAAATTGAATTTTGTGCCTCTTAATTTGCAAAATTACCAATATTTTTGCTATCCAAATCCTTGTAATCATGCAAAACTTCAGGTGTAATACATTAATTAATTCAAATCTTTGTTTTCTATGAAAATAAATAGAATTAATTAGTTACATAAAGAAAAACAATTTTGGAACATAATTATGTTTCAAAATAAACTATGTATATAATATATGACTATATACTATATACATATATATAACTGTTTATATGTAAATCTATAGCCACGAGTTTAGAGCCAGCACTTTGTAATTACTGTGCTTAAGTAATTGATGTCATTTTCAGCCTCAAGTAACCCTTTTGCTGTCTAAATTGGAAATAATCTTCAATCCCCCTCGTCATAAACCATTTCTGTTTAGGAGAGCCATGACTAGAAAGCTTGTGGTAGCAGCGATTGTGGGGCCGAGTTCATTAGTGTAACAATTAATCACTACATTGAATGAAAAGATTTTTAGAGAGAAAATATTTCTTGTGATTTTGATCTTTTTTATTTTATTTCTCAACCTGTCAGAAACATCCATCTTTTTTTTGTTGTTTGTAATAAATTTCGATTTTATTTATTTATTATTTTGTTTTTTAACTATTATTTATTTTCTTAATACTCTCATGCAAGGCTTTTATCTTCACGCTTATTGCGATCGTGTCAAACTTTCGAAATTAAGTTTCTACCGGAAATACATGTTTTGAGGTCCCCTGAGTACAAAAAGAATGTTTTTAACAGATGGTATGTAAATCAAAACGAAAAATTGCAGGATGCTCAGACTTGGTATTCCGTTTGGGTACTACTACCAAATATTACACGAAGTTTCGGGCAAAATCCAACAGCCACCAGTACGACTTTACTGATTTTTTTTTCCTTTCTGTTACTCCTAGTAAGAGGAAGTATTGTAATCGTGTCAAATTTTCAATATCGAGTTTTCACTGGAGATATCCGTTTTGAAGTCCAAAAAAAAGTGGTTTTTAGCTAAAGGTCTGTGTGTGTGTGTGTGTGTGTGTGTGTGTATGTGAACGGCATGGCTCAAAAACGAAAAACTGTAGAAAGTGGAAACTTGATAATCCGTTTACGTATCACCATGGCATCTGACAGTGGGTCATCTGTCAAAATTCCTCAACCGGAAGTAGTATATCAACTATGCATACAAAGATCTACCACTTTTATTTGAAACGTTTCTCTGGGAAAATTCATTTAAGGGCAGTTACGGGGGGGGGCGAGGTAGGTTTCCATTTAAAGTGCTATTTCAGTTTATTAAACAATTCTAACATCTAAATAATGTTAATTACAATTAAATATGTTGTTGAAATTCCGAGTTTGAAAAACATCGGATGACCGGAAGTGCGTTTACTTTATCACTCTACTAAATGATTTTTCCACTTTTTCGCGTTTTTCTCAAAAATGGCTTCGACGACTTTCTTGAAACGTAGTATGTAAACTAAACATACAAAGATCTACAACTTTTATTTAAAACATTTCTCTAGGAAAATTCATGTAAGGGCACTTTTAGGGAAGGGGTGGGGTTATGTTTGTCTCTAAAGTGCTATCATAGTTGATTATGCAATTCTATCATCCAAACAAAATTAATTAGAAATAAATGGATGGCCAAAATTTCGAGTTTCAAGGAAATTAGTTAACCGGAAGTGCGCTTTTACTGAACAGTTTTTTTCAGTTTTCGTCGTATTTGAATTAATTTGGTACACAAACTATGAAATTTGTCAATTATAATTTTGAGAACTGGAGTAAGAGAAAGTTATGTGAGTGTTTCACACCAGATTTTTTTTTTTTTTAGTTTTTCGCTATTTTTTCGAAAACGGGTCTTAACGATTTTATTCAGATTTCATATATTTTTTCTTCTTCTTCTTCTTTTGCTTCTGCCTAGTAAATACTAGTTAGAGGAAATTTATTCGGCATGTGCCACTATGGAAATATTATATGCATTATAAATACAAAACTTAACGCTAATTTTAAAATAAAATATTAATTGAAACTATTTACATTTTAAATAAATATCAAACTAATTAAATTTCTAACTATTGAAAATTATTCCAATTTTATTATTATTTACCCAATCTGCGAAGATATAATTTAATTAGGCACTCGTGGAAAAACAGGAACAAACCATTACTGTGTATACTGTATTATTGTATATTGAATTTCATATTATTTAAAGTCAATTTACTATCATACATATTCTCATTTTATAATTAACCCATTTTGAAAACTAGTTCATGGTAACATCTTAATTTAATTGTAAGAAGTAATATATAACCATTTATTTACAACAATATACTTGAGAAATAATTTGAAGTAATATTATATAATCTGGGCTTATTAAAATAATTGTGTATGCTGGCCTGTTAATAAAAATTTTGCTATTAACTTTGACCCTAATTCTTTCTGTTGAACAGGCAGAGTTTGTGGGGCTTCGGCATTACAAACACTTGATATATTATCTACACATAAATATCTATTAGTTTTTTTGAAATATTTTTCTGGAAAAAGTGATTTTGGGTGGCTCTGGAGGGAATAGTAGCGCTAAGCTTTCGTCTAATGTATACCAATTAAAATAACATATGTAAGGTCCAAATTTCAAGAAAATCTGACAACCCTAAGTGCTACTCTACAGAATAGAATTCGAGATTTTTTGGATTTGTCTATTTAACGATTATTATTAGAATTGCTCCAACTGCTCGGATGTAAAGCTAACACTCTTATTTGTAACCATTTCTTGGAAAAATTGTTTATAAGAGGTTCTAAGGAATCTGCCACGTTAAAGTTCAGTATTATTGGCTCTCTCTTCTAGTCCCCTCCAACACATATATACTTATATGTAAATTTTGTTGTTAAAGAAGTTATTTTTATTTAAGGCGCGTCAACATCTATGGTCATTGGCGCCCGAAGCCTTCTCAGTACACTGCCAACCTCCGGACAATGTTCTCTCGTTACAGACAACAATGACCATCACCGGACAGTGAGTTGTAGAGACTTATAGGAAGAAAAAAATCTAAGGGTAGCACAGGGTCCTCCGCGTGGGAGCGTAGTACGCTAACCCTTCCTTCACTTGTTATTTTGTATATAATTGTATTAATAGCAGTATGAGAAAGTCGGGTGAGTGTTTCAAATCATATATTTTTTCTATAATGAAAAAAGATCGATTGGAACTGTATCCTTTTGAATAATAGAATGATTTATTTTAAACCTCAATGTGGGCATTTTGTGCCCAGTTTGCGAATATAGCTCCGTGCATACGCTTCAAAAGGACCACATATATATTATTTATATATATTCATAAAGTTTTGTCGAACTGCAATCAGAATAGCTTTAGCAGCACGTATAAAAGCCTAGCCCATACCAGGCTGCTTCCATGTAACATATATTCTTAATGTTGACAATATTGAAGCTATATGACGTGGGAATAAACCGGAAGGGACTCAGCATTTATACATGATGATTACTGATTGTTTTATTAACGAACTGTAATCAGAATAGCTGCGGTATCATTGTATAAGTGAGCCCACTCCAGGCTATTCCCATGTTATAGATATTCTAAACGATATAGCTTCAGTAGCATTCCGGTTTTTACACATGTCATAGATATTGTCAAATCACTGCAGCTCCAGCAGGATGTAAAAGTACTATTGTCTGCGTCACTCAAGTCATCCAGCTTCATAAGTAACTGAAACTATTCCCCCATAGTATGAGTTCTCAATATTGTGTTAGTGTAATCAGTACCAGTAGCATGTATCCCATTCCAGCCCATTCCAGTTACCGGCTTATATATTCCGCAGTCATAGTCACTTTAAACAATGGATAGTCATTGCCCTGAAAAAAAGATCAAATTTTTTTTTTTGAAATGTTAACTATCTTTCATATTCATATTATGAAGAAATTTGGTGAGGATCAGTCAAGAAAGAAAGAAACCTTCCAATTATGCCATCGTTTCGTATATTTATAACTCAAACTGTCTATATAGGTACATATATATATATATACATTGTCGTGAAATTTTTCAAGATGATTAAAGACAAGAAACTAGTAACTTTTAATATTATTTTTTTATGTTTCTGCGATGCAACAAATGTGTATGTTTAAAAATTCTTTCTCCACATCTTCACGACTGTGTATAGCCTTGATAAAGGCAGGAAACTCTGACGTTGGCATACTTGAAGATTTCTTTCTTTCTTGACCGATCCTCACCAAATTTCTTCATAATACGTATAATTCATCAACTGTCAACAAATACTTTCAAATCTTTGATATTGCAAGAATTTGCCCTCCCTGCTTTAATTATTAATTCAGTACGTAAAAGCATTAATAAGACATAATTACTGCAACAATGAAAAAAAATTTATTAACCGTTTGTTTGGCAAATTAATTATATTGTTAAATTTGTAAATGCTGATTGAATTAGTCATTACTAGTGTGGCAGATTGTTATTGAGTAATATCTAAGTTGCCGACACTCCCTCACAACAGTAGTATCATCTTCTACCATCTCTCGCCCACTTTTTCTTTACCATCTTACTCACTCACTCCTTCTTTTAGTATTATTCTATCCTATCTTCTTCCTTCTCTGAAGATTTATTAAATTTTCACTAGTGACATTTTTGCGATTCCCTTACAGTTTCAGTTTCTTTTACCATTTATATGTCACAACTAGTTCTTTTTTACCGACGTGCTTTCCACACAGTTTTTCCACAACCATTTCACTAATGGATCTCTTTGCACTTACAATTTCTTTTCGCTGTTTTTTGTTTCTGTTGTCTTGTAACTTATTTATGTCATGTCTTTTAACTACAAGTTCTTTTATAACTTATAAACGATAATTCTGTAGGAAATTGCCTAATTGCCTAATTGCGAGTATCTCCGTGTAAGGATCATACGAAGTTTATTGTCAAAATCCATCCGCCGAAAGGGCGATTTCGCTGAATGTGTTCTTCTTTTCATCAGTTTTCTCGATTTTATAGAAAATTACTCCAACGATGTTTAAACTTGGCACACCAACTAAACCCTACTTTTAGGCCTACTTTCAACTTTTCATTTTAAACTTTCATCTTTTATTTTAAACATTTTAGGGAATGAATTTATTGGAACGTTTTGGCAGGGTGCGATGTTTTCAGGGTCCGGTCTAGGATATTATTTCAAAATATTATAGATTTCCACTAATTACATTAATGCTTATAACATACTCCAAATATTTCGTCTTTGCAAAGAAGTTTTTCTATCAGAGTTGTTGTCCTCCTCCAGCTGCTCTCTTAGATTTGATATCCTCCACTATGTATGACACTGTTGGGAGCTGGTCTCTTTAATAATGTGATATATACACACATATAGACTCTAACAGCAACCAAAGAGAGCAAGAGAACTCAACCACTCTCTCAGACTGGAGTGGGAGAAGTTGTATAAATATAGCGACGGGCAGTCCATAAAAAGACAGTTGAAATCAGTTCAGTACATCCAATCGGTACATGTCATTCTCATACCACTTTACCTTAAACATTTCTCGATTGTAAAGTCCAGGCAGTCTGTGTTTATTTATTACATTATATAGACCATTCAATAAAAACATATTCTTCATATTCAGAAGACTTCAATATGTTTACAGGGTGGAAACTCAATTTCCTAATTTTGTCACGATCGCATTACTTCCTCTTATTAGCAATAAAGGAAAGTAAAACATCTCAATCGGTAACTTTTAGACTTCGCATAATAACTCTTTAAATACAACTTTTATTTTAAATATTTTTCTAGTAAATGTCTATTAAAAAGGCTGTTAAAGGCTTTTAAAAAGGCTAACTCGTAAATATATCATTTTCGCGAAACGTCTGGATCCAACCTCTAAGGTTAAGAGTAATTACCCTTATGTTCAGTAAAAATACCGAATCTTTATTATATCTCCGAGAATTAGAAGTAAGAGAAATTCGGATGATTTCATACGATTTTTACTTTCTCATAGAGGTTTACGAGGAAGTATTGCGATCGTGTCTGATTTCGATATCTAGTTTCACCGGAAATATGGGTTTTGAGGTCCCATAGTTCGAAAAAGTTGATTTCAGAAATTGTTGTCAGCATAACTCAAAAACGGAAAATCGCTGAATATTTATACTTGATGTTTACTTTAAGTGCTATTATCGGACCTGACAATAAAGTTTTTTTATCAAAATCGGTCAATGGAAAGTCGGTCAACATTTTACTGAATAGATTTCTAAATTCGTTTGCAATATTTTCGAAAACAACTCCAACGGTTTTCTTTATACTTGTCATGTTAACTTGTCCATTGTAGGGCTATAACTTGTCCAGGAAAATTCATATTAGAAAGGGTTTTGGGAATGATGGGATGGGATTATATTTTCCTCTAAAGTGTTACATCAGTTTATTATCATTCTATCGTCAATATAATATAACTTGCAATGAAATATGATGCTGTTCAGTTCAACTTTACTGAACAGTTTTTACGACTTTCTCCATAGAGACACCAAAGAGGTTCATCAAACATAGTATGCTAACCAAACATACACAGAAATATCTCACTTTTATTTTAACCACTTTTCCGAATAAATTCATTTAAGGTTTTTTTTGGGGGGGGGGGCGGGGGGTGGGTGGTGGTTATGCTTTCCTTTAAATTGTCATTTCAATTAATTTATACGGCATCTAAATATATTAGGGTTTCATTTAACTCGGTATACTAGCTATGCCACGCCCTAGTCCGTTCGAAGCTCGAATATGCGTCGATTATGTGGTCTCCATATATTGCTGAGAGTATTAAGAGAATCGAAAGGCTTCAAAATAAGTTTGTCAACTTCCTGAGGAGTAATGGAAGACTATCAGAAGAAATTCTATTGGAATCGTTGGAAGATAGACGATGCCAATTATTTAGCAAGCCTTCTTTTTTATGTGCATCCCGTTAGTCTGAGACGAACTACCAGCCTCAGCATCCAATTATTCCGCCACCAGAAACTAATCACTCGTTGCTGCAGAAACTGAATAATTTTATTCCCTTGAAAAAGATTTAATTTATATTAATAAATTTTATATTAAAAATGTTTATATCTCTTATTATTTAGGTGCTTTTTGTATTATGTACCATCGTGTTGTTTTTTTTTATCTTATATATATATATATATGTATTATATATTCAGGGTGTCCCATTTAAACGGGCCCCTTTTGAAATAACTCTTAAACGAAGAAAGAATCAGAAAAGTGAACATAACGTTTGTCGAAGTATTTGCGCTCTAGTATATTATGATGGTGTTAAATGTTATTTGATTTTATTGCCGCCTTACACCTGAAATCGGTGATTGAAAGTTGCGATTTCCTTTTGACCCCCCACTTTTTACTACTGTATTGAAATGTACTAAAAAAATGAAGAAAAATGCCGTTAATATCACTTCAAATTATATCAGTATTTCAAACCGTTGCCGAGATATTCAATCATAAATATTAAATTTCGTCTTTTTTTTCGTATTTCTCTGTTTCATAAACTAAAATTAAAAGCGGATTTTCTTGAAAATTTCTAATAAATAAGAGAGTTCAAATGCTGACAACACTTAAAACCTATTTTAGAACCATAAGGGATTTAAAAATCAGACAAAACGTCATTAAAACAAAACAATATTCCACTTTATTTACAAAAATCTATAAAAAAAAATATTTCCTATTTATTCAAAATTACCTTAACCGGCACAAGCGTAGTCGCTGTCCAACAGATGAAGTTGCTAACCGTATCATGTCTGACGGAATTGCTAAGCAGGTTTGGATCAAGTGTTCTCTATTCAATCTGGCGATCTGGAAGGCCTGTTTCCCGATCCAGCGGCTACTGAAAATCTCATTCACTTTTCTCCTCGCCAGATTTAACCCCTCTTGAATTTTTTCTTTGGGGATATCTCAACAAAAAAAATTTACGTCAGGGAACCAACAACTCCAGAAGTACTTAGACTTCTCTAAATACTTCACTTAAGTGAAGACTTCTTTAAGTCTTCACTTAATCCAAACCTGCTTAGCAACTCCATAGATATGATACGATTAGTAACTTCATCTGTTGGGCAGCGACTGCGCTTGTGCCGGTTAAGCCGAGGAGGTCGTTTTGAATAAATAGGAAATATTTTTTTTTATAGATTTTTGTAAATAAACTGGAATATTGTTTTGTTTTAATGATGTTTTACCTGATTTTTAAGTCCCTTATGAGTTACTAAAATAGGTTTTAAGTGTTGTCAGCATTTGAACTCTCTTATTTATTAGAAATTAATAAGAAATTCCGCTTTTAATTTTAGTTTATGAAACAAAGAAATACGAAAAAAAAGACGAAAATTTAATATTTATGATTGAATATCTCGGCAACGGTTTGAAATATTGAAGTGAAATTAACGGCATTTTTCTTCATTTTTTGTAGTACATTTCAGTATATTAGTAAAAAGTGGGGGGTCAAAAGGAAATCGCAACGTTCATCACAGATTTCAGGTGTAAGGCGGCAATAAAATCAAATAACATTAACACCATCATAAACTAGAGCGCAAATACTTCAACAAGCGTTATGTTCATTTTTTTTTATATCTTTCTTCGTTTAAGAGTTATTTTAAAAACGGCCCGTTTAAATTGGACACCCTGTTATATATAATATACGTACTGAGATATACTTTTATATTTTCTTTATATTGACTCCAATTTTATGGTCTAAGAGACTATTTTGCTATACAGAATAATTAAATAAATAAATATAGAGTCCTATCATTTTTGTTCGAAACTTTTTTTCCTAGAAAACGATTTTGTAGAGTTTCTATGGAGCTGGAAGGTCATGATGTTCCCTGCAAACAATATGGGGGGAAACTAAACATTCAGTACAAATTGTACGTTTGGAAAAAGTTTGTCAATATAACTATGTAAAATTGCATCAAGAGAAAGTTTTGTGAGTGTTTCACAACAGGTTTTTTTCTTATCTAAAAAAGAAAATACTAAAATCAAAGAAAACTATTCTTAATTAAATTAATCAAATCATTCGCGCTAGGAATTAGATTACTGAAATCAACAAGTTAAGTTAACCTAAGCTTATTTAAGTGATAGCAATGAAAAACGAATAGTTACATATTACACTACATCCAATTTAATTTACTTGGAATATCAGTTTTACGTGTCTTCTTTTCCCCTCAGTTTTTCCAGTTAATTGTTCATTTTCTAAGTGAGAATTTTATAGAAAAAACAAAAAAGTTTCCCTTTCGTAAAATGTTTTAAAGTTAGAAATGTTTGATTTAATACATCGTTTAAATCCTTTTTAATGAATCAGATTTAGTCTGTTGTTTTTTTTTTTAAGGAAAAAGTGCTTAATTTAATTAAAATGTCTTAATTTATATTTAGGAAAACTCTCTGTTATTGTGTAACAATTTTTTAAAAAGAAAGCTATGAAGATTTTTTTCAAAGTTTATTGTTAGATTAATAATGAAACGGACAATAGATTAATTAATTAAATTCTTTTTATGTAAATTTTTGCATTGATTTAATTCTTTTTCTATAGAATATCCTTTAGAATAGAATAAAGACGGAGGGCGGGGGAATTGGTCCCAGCTTGGTCCAAAAGGATATATTGTGAAATCTCCCGGTTATCTTACGTTAATCGCTAACTCAGAGTATCTACGCAAATCTTGTACTCACGCAAAGTCACCTGTGAGGCGGCTTCGTACAGCTTCGTTGTTAACTTTTATTAATTTCAGTAAAAAATATGAAGCTTTTACTGTTCCATAAATTGATCTAGTTAATTGTGACGCTGAAATAACATGTTGACGGTTTAGATTTTTTTATTTAAAACTCAAAAATCAGCAAAATTCCTGGTGTAAAACAACTCACACACGACTGTCTCAATTTAGTACTTAAATTTTGTCAGAACTTTTTAAAAACTTAGAATTATTACTAGATGGTTAAGAATGTTTTTAATAATAAATATGGAAAAGGGTTAGTATTCAGTGTTCACGCGTTGGTCCATTGGCAAGCATACTCGCCTTTGGTGCGACATTCAATTCGATTCCTGTGAGATAAAAGTCGTTGTTGTATCTTGAGAAAATTTGGGAAGCTGCAGTTGGTACCGAAGGTCCAGGACTAAACGGCTCTGGCAAGACTTGGCCTTTCACGGTCTGCGGCGCCATAGGATTAGCTCTGGTAGCTTGCGGACTCCCACGCGGAGATCTCGGGTTCGAGTCCAACAGTGCTACACTTAGATTTTCTCTTCCTAGGAGCGTCTACAGCTCACTTTCCGGAGGCGAGCAGTGCACTGAGAAGGCTTCGGCACCAACAACCATAAACGTTGATGTGTTTTAAAATAATACATAGGCGTAGAACTGTGGGTATTAATACTCAACAGGGGGTTTCAGCATTTCGCCTAAGTTTTGGAATTAAGTCTAACGTCGGTATTTTTTTTCTCTGTTTCGTTAACCAGTACTCAATTGAGCGGAAGTGAGTTGGCAATAAAGAGATCGGCATGATTCGAAGAACTGGCTTGTGTTTTCCTAAGTTTTCGATTGAACTAGTTTGCGTACTGTTACAAAAAATTCAGCCATATTATCTAAATAATAAGGAAAACAATGAATTCGGAATAACTAACTACTGCAATGATTATTTTTATAACTTTCATCAAAATTAGAATTGCACAAAATTAGTAGCGCTCTCAGTTTGTGCCTCGTATATCTTTTGTTTATATTTTAAATCTCTAAAGAGGTCAGGAAAATGAATGCGGAAAATATATTAACGTTGTAGTTCAATATGGAAGGGATTATATTGACGTGAGGCTGGCATGTCAAAATAGCGACACCTTATAATATACTCCACCCATCAGAGCCCCCTATATGCCACCAACGTTGAGATATGAGAGGGTTGGATGCCAGTCACAAGATTTATCTCATTTAGTTACCCACACTAAGATACATATGATGAGTATATGACAACTCTGACATATAATCCAGAAAGTCATTTGTTACTATTAAACCATAGTTTCAATATCCATAGTTCAAGTTGTCTGTTCTTCACGTGTAGAAAGTGTCATGTTTATACCTGTTTATCCTTTATATCACCCGCAATTATATTTTTTATCTTCTTCGGTAAAAATATGGTTTCGTGTGCACATACATAGATTTTGATTGACTTGATTGGTAGTTTTGCGATTAAGGCTAAACACTACATATTTACATTTACTTATGTTTACTCCAATTTTTAAATTTAAAAACCATGTAAGGTGAGATTGGAGAGCACGGGAGGTTTTAATAGAATCCTAGGTTCGGAGAGAGGATTGCCGTTAACATCAGCGCTGGAAAGATGTCCTTGAGCTTTGACAATAGATGTTTGTGCCATATCCTATGGAAGGCTTGCTCAATATCTAAGAAAGATATTTGGGCAATAATGTCTGCTCTGCACGGAGAAGGCGATGGTATTTATAAAGCGATTTACTTTAAACTCGAAATACTAACTGCCCAGATATAAAAGCTATCACTTTTATTTTGTAACATTTTACTGAAAAAAAAAAAAAAAAACTGATTTGAAAGGGGTTCTGGGGAACTTTCTGTTAGATTAAATGTAAAGTGCCGCAACAAGCTTTATTAGTTGAAACCGAGAGCACTGCCACAAAACTTACATGATTATCCCTACCATCCTTTTTTATGGCAAGACTAATTAAATTGTATTAATAGGAATAGGAGAAAGTGGTGTAAATGTTACATATGAAATGCTTTATTAAGTATTATTTGTTATGTTTTACATCTGTTTTAAGTACTTATATTTTTAACTAGTTTGTAATTAATGAAAGTCGTTAAACTTGTTTCTATAGCGCCATGAAAATTAATAAAAATTACATAAAGATATGTTATTATAATCTTCGAAATGAATTTTTTAATATTTCATAAAAAAAACAAAAACAAACTAATAAAAACAATTATATTGCCTTACTACTGCTTTGATTAGTGTTAAAGAATAAATTTTACTATAAAAGTAAGATAGGATGTGCAACAATAAAGAATGGAATGGAGAATTAACAATTTTAATGTAAGATCGCTTAACTAAGCTGAAAAGTTTGCAAGAGAAGTAAAACTCTTGAAATTTCCCTTAAGGAATTAATGAAAAGTAAACGAAAGGTATTAAAAAGGTAGCCAGAGCAGAGTTGCTTCTTAATTATTATGCAAAATAACAAGTTTTTTGCTTTTTCTTTTCTCTTACTTTCGTGGGAGTTGGAAAATCGCTGCCTCCTTTGGGAAATAATTTGCTATTAATAATTTGCTTGAAAAAAAAACCTATCATAATTATTACACATTATTTGTGCAATATTTATTATATTATAATTAACGATATTTATTCCATTATATTTATTTCTTACTTTATCTCCCCCCCATTGTAAGAGTATATCTACCACTTTCCTGAGATATTGATGTTTGGGGAGGTTCTCGGGGAACAATAACATTGTGCTTGTCTCAAAAGTACAAAATAGGTTTTTGAATATCAACTTGCGATATACCATATCGTTATCCTATTATCTGCTGCTGATATTATCTGCTATCTTGGTTTTACATTGACAAAAAAGACTTGTACTGAATTTACACACATGACTCAAAAGAAAATAGCTTAACACACTTTTTCAAAGTACTAAAAAAGACTTCTTTGAAACTCACACTATAAAACGAAAGACACAACTCTTAAAACTTATTTGGGCATGTGAACTGTGGAATTGAACTGTGGGTTCAACTAAGCCCCTACCTACAACGTAACCAATCCCTGCAACTATCCAATCCTTGGAACCATTGTTAACGCTCCCTACTGTGAATCCAATAAAACAGCCCATACTGGTCTTGACAAACCGTTCATACAAGAAGTTATCAAAATCCATTGTAATAAATTCCATGCCTTCTCACCATAATCCTCTTGCCCATCATCTTTCGTTCCGAACCCTCCCTCACGATCCTTCCCGACTCCTGAAACGTCAATGGCACGAAATTTGCTCGCAGAAGAGAGTCAAGTTTGACAAATAGGATTACTATTATTGAGCAGTATCTCCTCTCTTATCTGTTTCTGTTGTTTTATTTTTTGGTATCACACACATCACTTACACTTAAGTTTATCACAGCACTTGTGCTATCCTAAATCAATAAATAAATTTAAAAAAACAAACAAAACAAAAAAAAAAAGAGTTTTTTGGGGGGAATTTTCTCGAATATGGCTGCAACAATTTTCTTTAAACTTGGAATGCTCGCTGCACAGCTATAAACGTATCCATTTTCCCGAAAAAAGAAATTGATTTTGGGAAAAGTTTTGAATCTCTATCGGTTAATTTCAGTAACTGTAGTAAGTGAAAGGCATGTGATTGAATCACAACACCACATTTTGTTTCTATATATATATAATAAACTTTAATATTTATTTATTTATTTTGTTGACAGACTGAGGTGAGCGAGGTCTGCGGATCGGCGGTAAGTCTTGCCCAACAGTTGACACATATTGAACTGGAAAGGTTGTCATATATCGGACCAGAAGAATTTGTACAGGCGTTTGCTAAAGAAAGCCCAGCATTAGAGACTAGCTTTAAAGATATGAAACAGACAAGAAACTTAGAGTCGTATGTTTCATGGTTTAACAGACTGAGCTATTTTGTTGCAACAGAAGTTTGTAAAGTAAGTTCCAAGAATTTTTTGGAAATTGAAATACAATTTAAATAGTCTTTAAATTAAGTTTTCTATAAAATTATTTATTAACTAATTGATTATTGATTTATAGCATATAAAAAGTAAGAAACAGCGAGTGCGTGTAGTGGAATTCTGGGTGGAAACAGCCAGGGAGTGTTTCAATATTGGCAACTTTAATTCACTAATGGCAATAATCGCTGGACTCAATATGTCTCCTGTATCCAGACTCAAAAGAACTGTAAGTAATTTAATCTCTGTTCAATTTTTATTTAAAAGGAAAAACATTAAATACTTGGTTGATTTGACAGTAAAGCTTAGAGGAAAAACAGGATATTATGTATGCAGCAATCCAGTCCTTCTTAAAGGAACTTGGTTACATATTTATTAGTTCTGTATTTTTTTCCTTTTTACTCTTGTATTATAACACATTATTCTGGGAACTAGGTAATATTATAAAGATGGATAGAATGCTTTTTAATTTTTGTAATTGCTGTGAGAGGAAGTTATTGCATAAACATAAGAGAAAATTATAAATAAAAATACTCGTACTGGAAATACTCAACGACTTTCTCTTACTGCAGAAAGATTACATAAATTTAACTGGCAATTTTTCTCAAACTTGTAATTTTACTATCAATTCATTCATTTTATTATCCAATTAATACTTAATTTTTTTTTTTTTTTTTTTTTTTTAAGAAACCATACACTCCCCCTCCCTCAAAACTTCTTTAAATACATAGGCTCTGGGTTCATTGTTAGTGTAATAAAATTTAATGAAATATTTCTATGTTTTTATGGATAAAATTGTAGAAAACTTAAAAATTTCCTTAAAAACGCAATTCCGATAAATCGATTTTCTTTAAACTCAGAATTTTGACAATATATTGAATTCTAATTAATATTATTTCGATGATAGAATTAAACGGGTTGAATACAGATTGATATAGCTCAATATAGATATAGGTTGATGTGTGTCTTTTGAAGAGTGATGCGACTAGTTAGAACTATTGGCTGTTCTAACGGTGGTGAGATTGTGCGGCCTAGCAAGCGTGATGGATCTTTCAAGTTGAAGTGGTAACTAAGTTGAATTGTACGATTTAAAGTAAAGTTGGTGACTGGAATTAAGTTGCCAATATTGCCTCAGATGATCAGCTTGTATTCGATTTCTGTTGCTACTACAGCAGCTTCTAGGTGAAATATTGGCTAGCGAGGTTGAAACCTATTGGCCATGAAATGTGTTTGGTATGTTGAGTTGTTGTGTGTTTGTAGTAGTAGTTGGTGTAGCACGAGCGGTTTAGTAAAAAGGCTTGAGTATGTAAGTTTTAAGAGAGAAGTAATAAGAAATATTATGAAAACACTGGTAGATTGAATTAAATATATTATCATTAAAGATATTTAAATATTTTACAATATCATAACTTTTGTGCTTTAATAGATCAATTGTTAATCTAGAATAAATGTTAATCTCTATCACTGGCATGAGTTTAAGAGAGCGATTCCTGAAGCAAGTGTTCTGGCTTGAATGTCTGTTCAGACTGTGTTGAAGGAATGTCTTCTAATTGTTCGTTCAAATCTTCCCCTTAGAGAAGAAGGGGTAGACAATGCTATCAAGGTTCATAAACTCTTCCTGTAACAGTACTTCTTCTATCTGGGTTACCCTTTTTGCTAACAAGCTCGCATTTTTCTCATAATTTTCTTCAATTAAAATAGATATAATTTCTTGCATACATTACAATTTGTGGCCATGATATTGGATATAAAGCATAGTTTGCATGCGCTTGGATGGTGGTAATAGCGCCTTGATGCGGTTGCTAATAAGAATTATGGAGTTCAGCTTTTCTGTGGCAAAGTTGTTGGTTATTAGTTTTACAGAGTCCTATAAAACCAGTCCCTATAATAGAGTTGTAAATGCTAGAAAAAAAAAAAAATAATAATAATAATAATAAAGCTCAGGCTCCTTCGTAAATAAACTTCTACTTCTATTAGTTGTTTTAGATCCAGCATCAATGTCGCCTAACTCTTCCAACAGTATGAACTGTCCGAAACTGCGTTCGTATTTCCTTATTAAATTTTCAACCCTAGTAAAATTACCATAACTTCAATCTTGCATCATTTAAGTATTACTGGGATCTGACAGGAAGTTTTCGGAAAGAGTTTGTTAACAGGAAGTATCAGTTTTCTGGACTTTCCCCTTTTTTTCATAGTGTCAGCATATTTACCCTGAGGGCAATTTAAATAATAATAATAATAATTGAGACGTTGCAATAAAAGATAGACGTGCAAGTTTATTTTACTGTTGTCTAATTCAATAAAAACAGCCATCTAAAGGTCACTGTTGATAAATCAACGAATACATTCATACTTTTCCTTTTTATGATCTATATAATGTTTTCATTACTCTTATAATATTTAATGAATTCTATCAGTGAACCAAATGGTTGAGTTAGCTTTAGAAAATTCTTTTAGGGGATATTTCAAAACACCAGATCAAGGGTCGCGCTGATAAGCTTTAGAAGTTCAGAAAAGAAGCGCTTTCTTGGTAAATTCTGTTAAAACTCTTCGTTGAATAGAAAGATAAAGTAATCTTTCAGTTTAATCTCCAAGTGTTTAAAATTGAATTCATTTATCATTAACTTTTATATTTGTTTATATACTTAATGAAGTTATAAAAGTAAATTACATGGAAAATTTTACCAAAGTTGAAAAGAACGCATACTTTCATTATATTTGAAACTGAAATGGTATATTGTTCAGACATGAAACTGAAATGGTATATTGGTCAGACATGACAGGAAGAAAACTTCAACTCAGGAATTACTGGTGTAATTATAACGTATAAAAATAATACTGCCAGGACTGTATAGTAAACTTAAGTTACCAACTAGCGTAAAGCGCTTTAGAACTTAGTGAGAGACTTGCAGGTAACATTGGTGGATACTGCTGTAAACTGTAGATGATTTTTTACATGACTTGTTAGCAGTTTGTTAAAGGCTCTCGAAGACTATTAAAAGACTTAACTGTTTAAAGATTAAGGCTGCTGCTTTCCCAGAAACCGCCCAAAATTAATTTTCCTGAAAACAAAAAACTGGTGTGAAACACACACACACACATATATATATATATATAGAGAGAGAGGGGGGGAGGGATACAATTTTTTCTTACCCAAGACACCTCAAAATATGTATTACCGGTGAAAACGCATTTGGAAAAGTTGCCACGGTCGCACACTTACTCGTACCAGGATTAAGAGAAAGTAAAAACCGTTTTAAATAATGGTGTTAAGTGTATAAATATGTGTGTGCGTATTCAATCACTATATTTCGGACCGATTATTTTTCTAAACACATTTTTTCTTACGCAAACCTCGTGAAATCTTCGTTTTTTGTTTCGAGCACCCTAGTTTCTCTGGCATATGAAACTGTTAATATCTTTCTTACCTATTAATATTATACTGGGTGCCTGATGGCATGGGACCTAAGCCTATATGGCTTTTATCCCGCTGATGCCCCCCATATCATCCCCTTAAATAACCTCCCTCGGTAGCTTACCGTTCAGTCTACAATATCCCAAGATATCCTTGAACTCCAACTCGCCCAGGCAATCCTGCGAGAGTGGTACCCTCCCAAATACTTCTTAGCTATTAGTTTTGTTAGAAGAGTCATTGAACACCTGTTCAATACTATTTCACAAAGATCTGTTTGTCTAGTTTTCCTAATAATCAACGTAAATGTCATTGCTGAGAGTATGAATATAATTTTTAGATGATATACTACAAAAATAACTACTCTATATAGAATGGCTATCAATATTTCCATATTCTGCTTCCTTTCCCATACATTTTGGGATATTCTTGTTACTTTGATGTAGATCAAAGCCTGGGAAAGATAATTTTGTAAACTATAAAACAATTATTGTTCCCTTTACCATCAATATTTCCTAACCAAATACATGCTTCTCGGTCCTGAAATATATCAGTGTCCCTCTGGGCAGTATATAATTATTGGGAACATCGGGGATGGATATGGGTTCCGCTTGTCCTATTTTATTGAACATTGTAATAACACAGACTTGCACAGGGCAAATTCAGTTTATACACACGCGCACACACAGCGCGTCATGCCCTCTTATAAAGGCTATACAATTTGTATCACAAACTGTCCATTACCTTCCCTTGATGTTATATAAGTGCTGTACTCCCTTCCCGCCCTGGTTGTTACAAAGCGGGGTACCAACCTTTTGTCAGCGTATTACTTGTATCAGTGGTATAGCTTTTATCCTACTCAGGGTTTCTATATATAGGAGAGCGCGCTAGAGAGAGGGGGGGGACAGAGACTGTGGGAAAGTGAGTGTTAGTGATAAATAAAGAAAGAAGAGGAAAGAGCTAGAAATGAGGTTGTACGTGTGAATGATTGCACATGGCAGATTACCAGAATGGCCACCTGGTAATCCAGGGCTTAGCCACCGGTGATAAATATATTGTGTGTCGCCCACGTTGTCCAGTTATACTCTTTCACAACAGGAACTTCTGATATCATCCAACCTTTCCACCACTAGTTTCTCTCACTCAATCTGTTTTTTATTCGCTATTGTATTTTACAATCTTTGCACCAGAAAAAAAAAAAAAAAAAAAAAAAACTAAGTTCATTGTAACTTGGACTTTGTTGTGACATAAAGGCAGGGATAGTAAATAAGTGGCATGCAAGAGGTTTTCGATAGCCCTCGGAAGAATTGTGTATATTCTAATTTTTTTTATAAACTTTACTGTTCTAAAAAGTTGCAAGGACATGGAAAGACGATTGCAATTATACTTGAAAAGAGTTATGAAATTCGTTAGGTGTTTTCTAGAGATAGTAAATCTTTCAAATTTAAAGATTTTCCCCCAAACTAAACGAAATTTTCTGGATGATCGTACACGTTTTGTAAAACTTACTAGAATTTCACTATGAATTTTCAAATATTCTTGGTTCTATTAAGCAATAGTTTTCATAAAAACTTTCTCATGACTTTCCCTTACTGACTAATTTCTTTCAATCGTAATTAAATGACATTATAAACAGCAGTTGAGTTTGGTGAAACAAGCAAAACGTTGGTTAGCTGGAATTAAAAAAAAAAACTATTGAACTTTGAAAGTTTAGTGTGTCAACGTTTAGAGGTAGGACACCAAGAATAAATTTTCATACATAAATACCTTTTTTCTTTTGCCCTCGCCAATCAACTTTTGCTAGCTATAATAAAATGACTTTTTTTTTTATTAAAGTGTAACCTTCCTCCCCCTCAAAACCTCCTTTAAATGCACTTTCTAGGAAAAATGTTTCAAACAAAGTAATAGATCTCCATATTCATAGCTATTATATCAAATTCAATGAAATGCGTTGGTGTTTTTATATACAAAAGCCGAAAACTGGGGAAAAAAACTGTCAGTAAAAACGCACTTTCCATTTACCGATTTCCCCCTAACTCGGAAAAATTTTGGCATCTTATTTATTCCCAAATAATATTGTCTATATGATACAATTATATGTATTGTCACCTAAAGTAGCACTTTAGAGATAAAATAAAAAATAACTTCGTCTCTCTTTCAGAAACTCTTTTTGTTTTTTGTTTCATTTATTGATATTTACTACCTGTTATAAGCTTAACAATAGTAAATTTGTTGTTGTGATGGTGGTGGTTGGTTCCGCAGAGCTGGAAAGCATCAGAGACATTTGCCGTGGTAGTCTGTTTCATTTTGTGGTCATCGATCGGTTTCGGGCGTTCGCCCATCTTCAGGATGCGTTTGTTGAACATTGTAATAACACAGACTTGCACAGGGCAAATTCAGTTTATACACTCCTCCACTGCTCCACTGAGTGTGTAAACTGAATTTGCCCTGTGCAAGTCTGTGTTGTCACACTGTCTGAAGAACGCATCCTGAAGATGGGCGAAGAAGTTGGCGAACACCCGAAACTGGTCGATGACCATAAAATCAAGCAGGCTACCACGGAAAATGTCTCTAATAGTAAATTTGTTAATTGTGGACTATTAATAAATACCGGAGCGGAGTAGTCACTCAATAATAGTGTAACTCCGATTTACTCAATGTGTAGATCACGAGGCCACTGACGTTTTAGTCTTCACGTAGAATTTATTGAATTAATGAGGGATGCAAGTTCACTGACAAGAGGATTGACATGAGATGATAAACTGTTGTGAAATTTGTTGTAACGGAATAGGATTTCTTGACGGAAGAATGGTATATTCAAGTCTGTGTGGATTGTATAAGTGGAGACAAAGAAAGGTGCTGAAACGATTTTGCGGAGGATTTTGGATTGGAGTGTTTAGATACGATTATAATTAGATCGTTTGGTTGAACCCCATAGTCCTACGCCGTAATCCCAAATAGGTTTAAATATGACTTTGTAGATTAGAAGTTTGTTAGTAAGTGTAAGGTTAGATCGTTTGACAAGTAATGGCATCAGCATTTTCTAACGTTGAAGTCGGGCCTATCGTTTGAGTCTGGTATGTGGATTCCAGGTGAGGCGTCGGTCCAAGTATAGAAAGTAGCGAACTTTTTGTACTGGGGGAAAGGCGACATTGCCATAATAAACTGGAGAAGTAGTGAGTCGTCGGAGAGTGAAAGAAGTGGTTTTACTGTTTTCAACACTGATTTTGATTCCCAATTTGTTGAACCATTGTTGAAGTGAATTCAGGTGAGCCTGTAGATTGCGAGTAGTATTACGGGATCTTTATGTGTGGCAAGAATGGCGGTATCATCAACGAATGTGTAGAGAGTGACGGTTTGTGGCATAGTTGGCATATCAGCTGTATAAATGGAGTAAAGGACGGGTCCAAGTATACTTCCTTGGAGAACACCAGCACATATAGGATGGAAATTTCTAATAGGAACAAATTGTTTTAAATAATTTTTTCCGGAGAAAGGTTACAAATAAAAGTTGTAGCTCCATTGTACGAGTATGGGTAGTTGACATGCCAAGTTTAAAGAAATCCGTTTACAAGAAAATCGCAAAAACTGAAAACTTCATTCATTTAAGTGTTACTTCCGGTACTACAAAAGTCCATAATATACAAAGTAGATTTTTCCGTAATTATACCGAAAATTGTAAAAAAAAATTATGAATAGTAGTTAAGTTGAATAATGTTGTGAGATGTTTCAAAACGTTGCCGTCTACAGCTGTGTTTGCATTACTTCTGGGAAATCTATCACCCATCCTCATATTATTAGCTAGTACCACGTCATTATAAGTTTATTAGATTGGTAAAATGATTAGCGAACTTTGTGCATGTAATGCTGTTGTAGTTACATGTAAATAGGAATATTGCCAGAACATAACACAAAACCAATATGTATATGTGTATGTGTGTGTATGTATATATATGTATGTATGCTATATATACCAGCAAGGCCTTTAATTTGATAGTCTAAACAACAAAATCTGTCAATAATTCAGTACTAACTAGTATTGGGATGGATGCATGAGTGCGTCAAACGGGCCAATTAGTAGTAGGGTTACTAGTTGAGGGGGATAACCATGGGTCCTATAACAACCTTAATACCAGAAAATATGGGCCGCAGGATGGCCCGGATGGTGTATATATATTCCGGGCCCCATTGTAAACCCGGCTCCAATTCATTCTGATTTCTAGCCTGTTATTAACACGAATCTATGAGCAGTTGTCACATAATGTCATCCCATTATTAGACTATTTTATTGAATCTCATTATGAAAATATCTATTATTGTGTAATAAACATGATAATATTTCATTTCATAAACAATAAATTTAATCTTTTCATATGAATTTCAAATTCTTATTTAAAATATTTCTTTGAGGAATCTTATTTTTAAAGGATTTTTGACGTCATTTTTATTGGTTAAAAGAGGCTTTCCTTCGAATATACATTTTAATATGCTTTTATGAATCCAAGCAAGTACACCTGAGGCTTATGACAATTTAAAGTATTTGTAAATAACAAGTTTAAAGAGAATAATACCTCTATTGATATTTTTATAAATCGAAAAGAAAATTATTAGTTTTTGTTACTGTTTTCAAGAGGAAGTACTGTGATCAAGTTAAAAAGTTGTTGAGGAATTACTGTGAAATTGAGTTTTCATGTGGCAGGAAGTGTTTTGAGGACAATCGCCACTATTTAACTAATGGTTGAATTCATATTTAAGATCCGCAATGCTCGGTCAACATTCTGGGATTTTAACATGCATTCTTTTACTGCTCCTGATCTATGTCCGATTCTCATCCATCGTTAGATTATGTTATTAAGTTTATATAAAGAGCTGATTTCAACTTTTAAGTTTCTATCACACACTGAGCTGGATGATTTGTATGCGGGAGATTATATTAACTATGTCTTCACAAAAAAAGTAAACGTCTGTAGGTAGTTACGAAGTTTCAAGTTTGTAAAGAAAAAACTTCTGTAAATTAAAAAAGGCGGCAGCTTTTAACTATTGGGTTTTTGATTTTTTTAGGATTTTGATGAAAAGTATAATCTGAATCCAAAATCGGCCAGGAACAAGGTTTCTATTGTAGAGTTAGATCGTACGTTCAAAGAAAATCGCAGTTTTAATTGTTTTACGTTAGTAGAATTTTGTATGGCAATTCTTCGAATTGCTGTGAGTGATCCTGCAATGTTTAATTAAATTCTATCGACTAGATTTTTAATAATTTTAAATTAAAAATCGGAAAATTATTACTGTTTTTTGAAGAACAGTACGAATTGGTCAGTGGACATGGTTTCAGCTATTTCGTCTTCCTATTTGTATTGTATGTTTACATCAACTTTGCGTTCCGTTACAGAACAAAAGAAAAGTTTTGTTTTGTTAATTTGGCTTTCAACTTTATATTCTATACAAGCTTATTTTGGATTATCAATCTAATTGGCAGTGATCAAATTTGAATCGATGGCGGCATCTCATAAAATCCTAGAAGCAATTAATTCCCAAAAAATTATTGAAATTAAAAACATAATAAGTGGAAGTAATAAAAAGATAGAAATTCTGAATTAAATGAATTCGGAAACAGAAAAAGGGGTAAAACGATAAGATATACAATATTAAAATATTGGAGAAGGAGTTTAAGAGTGGGAATTTGATTCTTTAGGGATTGGTAGAATGGATTCGGATCAAAATTCCACATCATCAGATATTATTAAAATATTCGGCATCTACTTTTGAAACTACACTGCTCTGAAAATGATGTTACTTACAACAGGGGAAACAGGGGAAAAAATTTGAACCCACAAAAAAATAAAAAATACCATGTCGATTTTTTTTTTGTCTGGGAAAATTCATTTAAGAGGGGTGATAGGTGAAGAGGAGTGGTTATGTCTTCTTATAAAGTGTGATTTTTAGTTTATTAAGCGATTTTATCATATACATATTATTAATTACCATGAAATATGATACCAAAATTTGAATTCGGGAATTTGTTTTCCCAGAAATTCACATAAAGGGGTTTTGTGGGAAGAAGGGTGGTGTTTTGTTTTCCTGTAGAGTTTTCCTGTTTTAGTTTATTATAATATTCTATCATTTACATAATTTAATGACGAATAAATGTGATGGTAGAATTGCGAGTTTGAAGAAAATCAGTCCACCGGAAGTGCAGTTCAGTTTTTTGCGGCTTTTTTCATAAAGACACCAAAGGGTTTCATTAAACATGGCATATTAACCATACATGCCTATCATTTTTTCTTTAAAAAAATTACCCGAGAAAATTTGTTTATTATGCCCCTCAGAAAATTTTAAGACTACTTCTAAACATTTACAATAGAAATTATAAGATTATAAGTTTTCCAAGTTGACTGTGTAAATGGCAGCTAAGAGAAAGTCGTGTGAGTGTTTTACACCAGAATTTTCTTTATAAATAATCCCAATTATTAAGAAAATCGGTCCTATTTTCCTCAATTATTGATTCCTCAGTTTTCCCAATTTTCTCTAATTATCTCTAAAGTAATCCTTTTTTTACTTGATTTTGTTTATACTTGTTACAGTTTAAGAAGGAAATACAACTTTTATTTTGAACATTTTTTTTTCGGAAAAATTCCTGCTTGGGTATTTTTATGGACGGCGCGACTTTAGACCAATGAGATGCCATTTCAGTATAACATATGAGTTTCCAGCACCAATATGTAGTAAACAGTATATAATAACAATTGCAAAAAAATTTGGCAGTTAGAACATTGAATCAGACCTCGGTTAAATTACTAAATTATGATGGCATAATATTTTTATGGTTGTAAGTTGGTTATCTTGAAGTTTTTGGTCTTAAGTAATAACACGGACTTAATATAGAGCCCTTTTGTTTGCTAGGCAATTGTATACTGAGGGTTTTTACTCTTTCTTTAAAGGAATAAGCTTTATATAATGGAATTTTTCTTCCCTTTTTATATTAAGCTTACCAGTTAAATGACAAAGAAGACAGCACTTTATATGAAAACCGACATGTCCCCCCTTTTTGTCGTGTCACAAGGAGATCCAATTGTAATTTCAGCTGTTCTATTTCCAGCCAGTATTCAATGAACAATGTGAAGTACTCTTGATACTTGTTCAGGAAGTTCTTCCTCCAGCTTTCTAATCATTCTGTCTTCAATTTCTGTCGTGTTTAAGTAGTTGATCTTTACTGGCCAACAATCCTTCTACTCACTTATTGTATCCACCTCCACTTCTGCGCTAACATTATATTGTCTTTTCATCCGTTAAAATTTTTATAAATTAAATTTTTATTTTAAAGACTAGAAATTAAAGACTGGACTAATTTTAAAGGTTAAAAATGATTTCTTTTTTCCTCAAGGGAATGACTATTTGATGGTCAAAAAGTTCGGCTTTTACCTTCAGGATGGCGATACCAAATACAGTCGATCCATTTTATACGTTAAATATTTCACTGCACCCATTTTTACTTTCTCTTTAAATTTTTTAAAATTTGAGTTTTCCCCGAAAATAAAGGAATAAGAAAAAAACAAATATTTAGCGAATAGTTTTGAACACGAACGGAAAATTTGCAAGTAGCTCAGACATGATATTCCGTTCAGTTATCACCAGGTACAATGGTTTGAGAAGGAGAGAAGTTGGGTTAGATAGATAAATTAACTAGAAATAAAGCTGAACACTGTATACTAGAAAAGTAGCACCAACTGCCTGGATTTTACACTAACATATATAAAATGATAATGAGAATTAAAGAGTAAGGTTGATGACGCGTTATGACTGCTGTGTGAACTGTGCTGCAAGGCTGTCCGTAGACTCTCTTCTAGGGCTGACACAGCTATATTTAAACCGTTTCTCCCACTCTAGTCTGGGCTAAACTAGAGAGTGATCTTGTCTCTCTCTTTGCTTAGGATCCATCTCTTCGGATCCTATTACACCAGGGGAATGAGCCGACACGAAAGCCTCGGTCGGATTCCATGAATTGGAAAAGAAGCGGAATATATATTACGTTTCCCAAAGCACGAAAAAATAAACCTGCACGCTGTAAATTTAAATTTTATATTTAGTTCTGATATTGGCGTTAGATTTCTATCAAGGTTTCTTTCATAATCTATCAACAGGAAGTGCTGCTTTACTAATCCCCTCCACCCCAATTTCCATGATTTCCACGTGAAAGATTTTTTAATTTAAACTGGGACTGCTAACTACATTTTTATCAGTCTTTCACTTTTTTATTTATCTTAATAAATACTAAACTTTTTTTATATAAATCTTAATTTTTTTTAGGGAAGTTGATTTTTTAGGGTGGTTCTGTGGAATTCTGTGAATTGGTACTTCATTACTAGTAGTAAACAAACCGCCATTCTCGTGAAATTTGACTAGAATATTCTATCAGATGTGGATGTTGAAGTGTTATTGGTGTGATGTTGTGTAGTGTAGCTTGTGTAGCACGAGCGGTTTTGTAAAGGGCTTGTGAGTATATATGTTTATGAGAGAAGTGTTAGAAATAATCAAGAGAGCACCACGTTTTTAAAATAATTATATTATTCTCTAAAAGAATTTAATCTTTACAATATCACAAATATGCTTATGTACAGAAATATACACAAATATACAAAAATGCTTAGTATACTGAAGCTATGATTTAACTTGAACTGGCACTAATGTTAACTGGTAGAATGTCTGATTCACACTGTTCTTGTTTGAAAGCAGAATATAGACTGTCCAAATCCTTTCAAATAATGCTGGTATGTCTGGAGGGAGTGAAATGTCTAAGGGACTGTTTCTTGTCTCTTTGTCTCTTCAGAAGTATTGACCTAAATTATAGTACCTGGCTCTTTCCCCTTCACTAAAATACACTGTTTGAACTAGCTAAAATTCACAATATTATTTCACCAAACTATTTTCACATTTCTTATTTTCTATCATTTCTTTCTTCCACTATGAGGTTGAATTCAAAGATTGAAGCTTTCTCACACGCACAGAAATACAGACAATTTGGTATTTAAAAAAACACATTCTTCATACTTCTGTAATTTTGATAATTGACATCACGATGCTTCCTCTTACAACTTTCTTCAATTTATAACGTACTTACGCCATATCCATTATTACCTTCACCGCGGATAGAATCGCCGATTGAAAAATGGAAAAAGAAAAACTTATGACATCACGGCCACATAAATCATTCTGTAATTCCATTATATTAAAACATTTCCAATAATATTTAGTGTTTTATATGTGATAACTCTTGTGGTGTTTAGAATGCCAGTAAATTGGATGCCAATAAATAATTGAAGCTGTGAAGCCTATTGGCGCCATTTACTGCAAAAGAATGTAAAAAAAAAAGAGAGTCAAAGCTGCAGGTCTGTCATAGTGATATATCAAACAATTTGACAGGCCTTTGGCTTTATTCATACCACATCGTCTGAACCTCTCTGCCTCTCCCTCCCACCCTCTCTCTCTCTCTCTCACTGGCCACTATTTCTCTTACAAACGTGTCATATGATAAATTTATTCTTTTATTCATTTTTATATAATTCGTAATCTATACTATAAATTTAATCAATGTAAATAATGTTGACATGATTTCTGTCTGAAAAAGCATTACGCTGAGAGAATCGCCGAAAGTAAATTGAATGAAATTTAGCGAGACTATTATTTCACTAAAAAGGTCGCAGGAGATCAGGAGAAGAGAATTATGGCTACTAATATATGCTACTTTGACCTGGTGAAATACATATAATGGAGTTTGATCTCCAAAAAAAATGAAAACCAGGCTGTATTAAACCCTTATTCGCCCATTAATAGTGTATGCTTCCCAAACTTGGTCCATTCCTAAAGCTGATGAAAAGAAACTCCATGTATTTGAAAGAAAAAAAAACCATCAGATTTTTGACGCCATGAGAGAATATAAGGAGGAAAAGAAGAAACAAGGAATTAAATGATTAGTATGGAGAGTGCCAAGATGGAAGGCTGGGCACAACGAGAGAGGTCGGTAAATTGAAACTTAGGTGATGATGACCAATGATTCGGGGAACTTGTTTAAGAGTTCGCAATTGGAGAACAGCTGCAAGTGATAGAGACCTATGGAATAAGCTAATTGTGGAGATAGTGATAGGTAAATTTCACTAATCGAACCGTTTCTTTCATATCCAAATTCAAATATAGATCAGTTGCCAAATCAACTTTGAAGAGTACATAGCAGTCGCTACATGAATTAATAAGTCAAAAGTCTAAACATCAACCTTAAAAAGGTTCACCAAGCTTATCCACCAGCTAATCTACCGTTAGAACAAGTAAGAGTTCTAATTAAGCACATTATTCTTACGAAGAAACCAACCAACAACGCTACACTATTCTACATTCATCAGGCTGATAACAATTATCATTCTTCGCTCAGTCACTCTACCGCCATTTATTTTACACTTCTTAGTACTCAGTAAATGGTTAACATGCAAATTGTGAGTATAGTGTCAGTTCGAGTATTTCACCATTATTCCTGCTATCAGTACATCGTTAATCAGTTCAAAATCTTTGGATTTTCAGGCGGAATTTAAATGAAATATTTTCCGCTTCTAAATTATTCTGAACACACACACACACAAAACATACAGAAAGTGGGAAAGGAAGGACTTTCTCAAATTATTAGTTTCGAAAAATCCCATATAATTGCAACAATTCTCTTTTCCATTAAAAATCCATGAATAGCTTCTTCTTCTTTTTTGCAGCACATTTTCGAAATTTTGTTCCAGTATACTCGTGTAGTTAGTTAATTTAAATTTAAAATTTTGTTCACCTCTTATTTTTAAATCGATAAGTTACGTCACAACATGTTTGACAGGTAAATTTAATAAAAAGCTTCTCGTGTATCTACATTTTTAAAGTAACAGGACTTTAACTTTTAAATGAACTTAAATAATTAGATTTCTTTTTTCTTTTCTATTTAGTAACTAATATAATGGAAGTTTTTCCTTTCAGTCTTTTTTTTTTGTTTTGTTAAAGTCCATAAATCCAATCTCTCTAAATCCTCATTGTTGTTGTGAGTATTTCCCCATGAATATGAAACTATAGTTACAAATTTCTAACACCCTTATCATCAACTTTTGTAACTTTGAATGTCTACAAACTTTTCCCATTTTCTAACCAGCTTATTATTTCGTATTCCACTCTTCTTCTTATTGGTTTCGATTATAGAGAAGATAAAAAAATGATAATTTGCAGGATTTTGCAGTTTTTCTATTAAAAGAAGCGGGGAAAATTGTTATTTGGGTGAGATTTTATTTCTATGCAATTTTTCAGAAAAATTCTATAGATAAAGTGCAACAATTTATTTGTCAATCAGGCTATTTACTTATTCAGAAGAAAATAGAAAATTGCGGTTATTAAACAATAGCCTACTTCTTTATCCTCTCTCTTAAGAGCATGATGATCAGTCAACTTTTCGACAGAAATAGATGTTTTAAAGTTCTTTGTACGGAAAAGATTTTTTGATTTGTTCGAATTATATATAAAATTTAGTCATTCCGTTAAGTTACCTTGTAGGGTCCGACATGAAGGTTCGATTAATCGATTGGATGAAAGATTCATTAACTTGAATGCTATTCGCAGTTTTTCTCAAAAAGAGGTCTAACCAATATTTTTTTTTTTTGTTTACTTGTTCTTAATGCTGTAAGAGAAATTTGCAATTGTGTCAAATTTTAAATATTTCTGTTATTACCGGAAATACATGTTTTTCTCCCTGAATATGAAAAAGTGTTTTTCAGAAATTGTATGAAAAAAAATGATAATTTCATATATATACATATTTTGTACAATCCACATTTTTATATACATTTTTACTTTCTCTTACTGCTAGTAAGAGGAAATATTGTAATCGTATCAAATTTTCAATATTGAGTTTTCACCGGAAATATCCGTTTTGAGGTCCCCTGAGTCCAAAAAAGTGATTTTTAGCAAATGGTCTGTGTGTGTTTATGTGAACAGCATAGCTCAAAGACAAAAAATCGTAGAAAGTTCAAACTTGATATTCTGTTTAGTTATCACCATGGGAGCTGACAGTTGGTCATCTGTCAAAATTCCTCTGCCGGAAGTACGTCTTTATTAGTTTTTTTTTTTTACGATTTTCTCGAAAATGGCTCTGACGATTTTCTTCAAACCTGGTATATCAACTACACATACTAAAAGCTACAACTTTTATTTAAAACATTTCTCCGAGAAAATCGTTTAAGGGCACTTCTGGGGGAGGGGTGGGGTTAGGTTTCATCTTAACTGCTATTTCAGTTTATTAGACAATTCTGCCATCTAAATAATGTTAATTAGAAATAAATAAGTTGTTGAAATTCCGAATTTGAAAAAAATTTGGATAACCGGAAGTGCGTTTGTTTTAAAACTTTACTAAATGATTTTTTTCACTTTTTCGCGATTTTCTCAAAAATGGCTCCGACGATTTTCTTGAAACTTCGTATATAAACTAAATATGCAATGATCTACATCTTTTATTATAAACATTTCTCTGGTAAAATTCATTTAAGGGCACTTTTAGGGGAGGGGTGGGGTTACAGCTTCCTCTGAAGTGGTATCATAGTTGACTATACAATTCTATCATCCAAACAGGGGACACAAACTATAACCTTTGTCAATTATAATTTTGAGAACAGGAGTAAGAGAAAGTTGTGTGAGTGTTTCACCTCAGATTTTTTATTATGTGTGTGTGTGTGTGTGTGTGTGTGTGTATGTGAACAGTATAACTCAAAAACGAAAAAATCGCAGAAAGTTCAAACTTGAATTTCCGTTTCGGTATCACCACGTAATCAGACAGGAAGTTATCTGTCAACCGGAATTACCACTTTAATGAATGGATTTTTCAATTTTTTTTTTGTTGCGATTTTTCCAAAAATGACTCCGACAATTTTCTTTAAACTTAGTATATCAAACTACATATATAAAGAGCTACAACTTTTATTCGTAACATTTCCCTCGGGAAAATTCATTTAAGCGCGCTCATTGGAGTTGGTTTATTTATGTTTTCCTTTAAAATGTTCTATCATCAAAAAAAAAAATTCTAACATCTAAATAATATCAATTAGAATTAAATATACCGGAAGGGGCGTTTTTACTGATCTGTTTTTTATTTATTTTTCTACGATTTTCCCCTCAAAAAACACCTACGGATTTATTTAAATATGGAATACTAACCATGTATACAGCGGCCTGTCACTTTCGTTTGAAACTTTTTTCTGAGAAAGTTCATTTAAAGAAGATTTGGTGGAAGGAGGGTTATGCTTTTCTCCAAAATAGTCATTTTATTAAGTTTAAACTCTCCACTGTTATACGCCGACGATGTTGCTATTTTAGCTTCTTCGTGGCAAGATACACAGACAAATTTAAATATTCTACATAAATATTGCACAATTAATAGTTTAACCGTTAATATTTCAAAAACAAAAATACTTCCCTCAAACTTTAAATCTTTTAAGTTCAATAACTATGATATAGAAATTGTCAACAGTTTTGTTTATCTGGGAGTTCCTTTTTATAGTTCAGGTACTTTCTGCCAGTCCGTTAAATACTTTCTATCTAAGGGTACTGCTGCACTCTCAGTGGTAATGCAAATTTTGAGCGGCTTAAAATCAGACTCATGGCGATCAAATTGTTACTTATATGACTCTGTGTCTGAAAGCAACCTTTTATATATGTCAGATATTTGGGCTAGTAGATATGGGTCTATCATAGAACGAGGACAAGTGAATTTCTTTAAAAAAATATTAGGTTTAAGTATAACCACTCCGGACTCATATGTGAGGCTTGAAACAGGCCGGATTCATACTCAGCTAAGATCTTCAAGAGAAGATGGTGGTGGAACTGTTTGCTTAGCATGGCTGATGACAGAATCCCAAAAATCTGTTATAACAGATTAGCTGAATTTTCGAGTATTAAGTTGCCGTTTAACTGGGCCCTAGAGCTGAAAGAATGCGTATTTACTATCGGCAGATCGGATGTCTGGTTCGCTCAAAGTCCTAAATTAATAGAAACTGAATTTAATAACATAATAACAGCATTCAGCAACAATCTGATTAGTAAGGACATTGACAAAGTAATTAATTCCGGTTATAAATACGTACTATAGAAATATCTGTCCCTTTAATCCTCACAGTCAATTTATTTTATATAATTCTCATATCAATAAAATCAGAGCAGTCTGTCAGTTACGTCTGGCTTCCAAACATCATACCAGATTTTATATTAAAGGAGAAAAATTTGTTTTTGATAAAGAACGTTGTTTGTGTTGTTCCCGAGAATGTAAAGAGGATGTTGCTCACTTTTTATTAAATTGTCCTTTGTACTCTACAGTTAGAAGAACGTATTTAAGCAGATATATATATTCTTTATATAAAGAACTTGGATGATCATAACAACATTATTAACATATTAGACATAGTTTCTGTTGAAAAATTAGATCATGTCTACTTTTATATCTTAAACAGTCTCAACTTGAGGAAATTGAAATTATGTATGAATTGATCATTTTAACTGTTATTGCGAATTTAGCTTTGTTTGTGTATAACTTGTTAGGTATTTTGTATTGAGCAGTGAATTTTTCTTTTTACGTTTTGAATTCTATTTTGTTGTTTTTATTTTTATTTGCAGTTAATCTCATTACAGTTTGATTTTTGGTTTATGTTTATGTTGTATATAGATATGTGAAGATACATAGGTGGGAAATAGATATAATAATGGGGAGAAAAGGAAAAAAAAAAATTTTGAAAGGAGAATAAAAGGAATTGATAGACTTGGCAGAAAAGTTTGATGTATAGTTCATATAAGTAAAACACTTATATATATATATATTGTTTTTTTGTTTCCTTTGTTAGTCAGCTTTTAGCTACCGCTGTATTAATTCTAATTTTTGTTCATGTAATCACTTTATTTTACCCAACTCCCTGCAATAAGCCTATTAGGCTTCAATGTAGTGTTTATAATAAATAAAATAAATAAGTTTAAATTCTCCAATTGATATAAAATTGAACAGACAAGTAAACATTTAGTACAAATTATTAAATGTGAAGAAAATTTGTCAGTTGTAATTCTGTGTGATCTGCAGTAAGAGGAAGTTGTGGGAGTGTTTAGCACCTATTTTTTTTTTAATTTTTGTGTACGAAAAAGGGTATTTTTAGAAATTGGTATTTTTTGTGTATAACTCAAAACCGAGCACTGCAAGTTGGAAGGGACATCTGATAGGTTGTTGCCGTTAAAAAATCATGTGATTTACAATCCTCAATTTGAACATTTATACGCTACGACAAAAACAAACACTTTACCTTTGGGCATACATTTTAAAAATTTCTATTTGCTAAACAATATATCTATTCCCACACTTGTGTGTTCGATCTCTCCAAAAATAGAACCTTGGACACTGAATGGGCTTAAATTTGACGGCACACTAGTTAAATATATTAAAAGTAAAACTCCGAACTACGTATACAAAAACCTTCTACTGCTTAAATATAAAAATTATATTAAAATATTCACCGACGGGTCAAAGGCGAGATAAATGGAGTAGGAGCAGCTTTCGTCATTAATGAGAGGCTGTACAACTTCCCATTAAGCAATATCTCAAGCATATCTACAGCCAAGTTATTCGCTGTGTACAAAGCCCTAGAACATATTCGGAACTACAGTGAACCTAAGAAATATATTATTTGCTCCGATTCAAGGAGCTCACTGGAGATGATAGGCAATCGGGACTCCGATAGTTTATTAATTCAGTGCATACATACGCTCTTAGAACTATGCCTACGAGAAAATAAAGAAGTCTCCTTTATTTGGATTTCCGGTCATGTGGGGATAAGAGATAACGAATCTGCCGACAAAGCTGCTAAAGAAGCGGCATCAATGTCTTGTAGAGACGAACGTGTCCTTGCAGTCGATTGAAAAGCTTTTCTAAAAGAACAAAATCTTTCCAACTGGGAAAAGGAATGGCAATCAGTGCAGCTGTCAAATAAACTAAGGAATACCAAGGGTACCACAAGGAAATGGTCAACCTCAAATCGAGAGTCTCGGCGAGAAGAAGTTGTCCTAGCGGGAATGAGACCTGGTCTCACCATGTTGGCACATAGGTATGAACGAAGAGAACCTCAGCCGGTATGCAGCGCTTGCAATACGACATTAAGGGTCCCGCATATTCTATTGGAATGTTCGAAATATGTAAACGCGCGGGGGGAAAGTAAATTTACCGACCAGTCTTACAGATGTATTAGGAGACAATGAGGGCAATATCAAGAGACTTTCGAATATCTTAGGGAGGTTCATCTATCTCATTTGTTGTGAAACTAGCTGTACATATGTATGTGTTTAGTTGTTTGCTGGTGTCTGTGGGTATAGTTGTGTATGGGTATGTATGGGTTTAGTTGTGTATAGGTATTTATTTTATAAGCGATATAAGGGATAGAGGGATATGATTAGACCTAGATTGTGGGTTATGACAAATTTATATCGTTAATCATAATCTTGTAATTTCTTGAGAACACCCTACTTGAAAAACCTTTTTTTTGAATAATAACTGATTAATGTTGAGAAGTTCATTATGTATATACACAGTAGTGTGTTTCCCAAGACAGTCTTGGAGTACTTGTGGTATAATTGTGTATTATAAGGTTTATTAGCTGCTACCTATAGAGGCCAGACGAGAAGGCTGCTTGTTTGCTGGGTATTGATGCATATTGAAGTTTAGAACATTGCGGCTTTAGTGGTATCTGTCTGTTACTTAGTAATAGAATAGTCAAAGAGTTGATAGGCCTTTGTGTGAGTATATATATATATATGTGTGTGTGTGTGTGTGTGTGTGTGTGTGTGTGTTTGTTAGTTTTAATGCAAAGCACTGTGATGTCCAAGTTAGGCTTCTATAGAGAAATTTATAGCCAAAGTATTTGAGACCGCTTTCCAGCATTCTGTGTCAGTGTTATCGATTTTCTAAATTTAAAAATGATTGCTTGAAATTTTGTATAAATGCAGATATTAGACTCTTATTGGCAATCTGTGTTCCTAATATTTGGTTTTTTGTTTGTTTTACTTTTTCTTTTTTTTTTTAACAACACCTTGCCTGTCTATGGCAGATAGGTCATTCGCTACCTAGCAGCCCCATGAAGTTTGACTATAAAAGCTTTGTCCAGTCTGATAACATCTATACGGTTAATTAGGATACAATTTCCACCAGTATCAGATTTATAATTGAGAAATTTAAGGAATTTATTAAGAGTTCGAAATTGGTGGGAGAATTTAGGGGAAGGCTTAGTACTTTAGCTCAGAGGGGCAATGTGCAGCTCTTCTGGGGGGCGGGAATAGAGGGCAACGAGAGAGCGGACCGGCTGGCTAGAGAGGGAGCCTTCTTACTTTTTGTGATCCCGAGGCAGCCCTTGCCATCACTAAGAGGTTCTGTGATAGACACAGAGTTTTGGGAGACGAGAGTTTGGGAGAAATATTGGGAGGACACGCAGGGGTGCTTCCAGGCTAAAAGATTCATCAATGGGACTAAGCAGGGGGTTTCAGATTACCAGTCCCTTAATAGGATAAGACTGAGGACTTTGGTAAGTATAGTGTGACTGGACACACATTGGTGGCTACTCGTTTGCATAATATATGGGACGTCTAGTCCCATATGTCAGAACTGTGATGATGAAGTTAGGGAAACGGTGTATCACTATCTATGTCAGTGTCCCCATTTCGCTAGGTTTCGTGTATTTGGGAAGGCATTACTCTCGCGGGTTGCCTGGGAGGTTTAGAACTGAAAGATATTTTAGTATATTGTAGAAAACCGGAGAATACCGGGGTAGATTAACTAGGGGGATGATTTGGGGGCAAAATCGGGGAGATAAAAGCTACATAGGCTTAGGCCCCAGGCCGATGGGTACTCGGATATAATAATAAATAATATAATCCATTTATCATTATCAGTGAAGCGGATCATTATCCATGGTAACAACTAACAAAGCCGACTATACCGCAAAATGTAGACCATCCGTGCAGAAGCCACACTGGATTCTTGCTTCTCTACTAATGTGATGCAAATGCTGTTGGAGTTATCATATACAGTTGTATTGGGAAATCAAGCCACAGAAATCTTCTGCTACTCGTTTGCAGTAAGAGCTTCTCCACCATGTTTACCAGCTGCTTGGTTTTACCGAAGGCTTTTAACCTCTTTATAGGAGGAACCTTTTAACCGCGCGGTAGTAACAGGTATGTCGGGATGCTTGTCTTAGACCACAGTGACTTGGAACGCATTGCAGTTCAAACGGCTCCTATTTCCATTAAGCTGCTTACTAATCTTTTGGACTTCTACGATGCAGCATAATCCCTATTTATGATAACTGGCTCTTAAAATCAGAATCTGGGACGATCTATTCTTTTTCAACTGGCTTTTACCTTCTGTCGGTATTGGTATTCTTGCTTCTGACTGGTACAGAAAGTGTGAAGTGCCCGGACATACCCCCGCCCGCATTATTTGTTGCCGATTCCTCAGAATTCCGCAATGAATGGGTTCCATAGCTTCGCCCATAGGGCGAGTATTAGTCGTTAGATCACTAAATCGTGTGCGTACAACAGCGATCTAATCCCAGAATGGCATCTAGCGTTGCAATGATATATAATCATACAATAGAGAGTAGAGTTCCTTTGGTACCTCTGTCCTCGCCTGCTTATATAAAGGAAACGTTTTCATTTTATACTTTACCCGAACATATCTTTGGGACAGGAAGGTACTTCTGATCGAACAAGTTTTCCGAAACATCCATCTTCATGATTTTCTGTGGCAACCTTTCCCTCCATACTTTATCAACTTCTCTTACTATAATTGACTTCTCTTACTATACTTTATCAACTTCTCATAATTGATTTTAAAGTTGCGAATTTTAAAAGCTTTTCCAATTTGTGGATCCCGGTACTTCCGGTTCATAGATTTTGCCCGAAATCTTCGTGTCCGATGCGACGGTAGTACCTAAACGGAATATCAAGTTTGAGCTTTTTGCAACTTTTCGTTTTTGAGATATTCTTTTCACACCTATTCGCACCCACACAGACACACACACATCTATACCATTTTTAAAAAACTACTTTTTGGGCTCAGGAGACCTCAAAACGTGTATTTTCGGTGAAAACTCAGTTTCGAAAACCTGGCACGATCGCAATACTTCCTCTTACTATAATATTATAGGTAAGAGAAAGTAAAAATCATTGTCGGAAAATCAAATATTAATTAGAGTACATTATTAGGTTTACAGAAGAGAAATAAATAAAGACAAAATACTACCTTTGTACTACTTTCAAAGTTAATTCACTACTCCCTTTACTTCTTATCTGTGTATATGTGGAAAATAGAGAAAGTTATTAAATGAGACACTAAGATGATTGGACAAGTTATCGTGAAATTAAGATATCATTTCTTTTCGTTTATTTCATTTATTGTGAGCAATTTTATTATATTATTTTCTATCGCCCTAATAAAATAATCATTGCTAATTATATCAATACTTTTGGAAGAAGTATTGACCTATAAAATTCTAGTTGAGTAAATTTGATCATTAATATTTTAATTATTTTTTATATTAAATCTTTGTTGTCATTAAGAATTTCACCAATTTGTTTTGTTTTTTCCTTTTACGGTGTAATAAGATTTTCTTCCAGATTGGGTATTATTCGGTATTACACAGTTGGTTGTTGCATATCGCCGGAATTGTAGATCGCATAACCGCAGAGGTCATTTTAAATTGATCCTACACTTTGATCTTAGCCAAAAGGCCGAGAAGCGGCCATATAATTACAGAGGCATAGCCATGTTTAATTGCATCACAAAACTTTTCACTTACATTATTTATAATAGATTAACTAAATGGGTAGAGTCAAAAGGTTTAATTCCTGAGGAACAAATGGGTTTTAGGAAAGGGAGAGGGTGTAGGGACAACATATTTATTCTGTCATCTTCAATAAACATTTTTTTAAGGCTAAAGAAGAGAAAAGTATTTGCCACGTTTATAGACTTTAGAAGAGCATTTGACTCTATTTCACATTGTAAATTGTGGTATAAACTTTATGAATCAGGAATAAGTGGTAAATGTTTACGTTTTATAATGAATCTCTATGGATCGGCCTCTATAAAATATCAGATAATGTTAATGTGTCAGAAGAGATACCCTTCACGGAGGGGGTTCTCCAGGGGGAAATCCTCAGCCCACTCCTCTTCTCCCTATACATAGCCGGTATAATTCAGTTCTTTGATCAGTTCAATTTTAAGGGGATTAATTTGGGCTCTGAGAAAGATTTACAATTTTTAATGTATGCTGACAATATTGTAATGTTACCCTACTCTGCTATAGACGCACAATTGAAACTTAACTGTTTGTCAAAATACTGTAACTCAAACTATTTAACGGTAAATACGGACAAAACTAAAATAGTTGCTTGGGAAATCCATAAAGTTCACGTATAATGACTCTCCGGTTGAAATTTGTAATGTATTTAATTACTTAGGAGTTCCTTTCTCTTCTTCTGGCAAATTCAGGCAGGCAAGTCTATCTTTTCTAGCTAAAAGTTCTGTCGCCAATCAAAAAGTGATAAAAATGTTGGGCGCATTCAGGTCAGACTCTTGGGGAACCAAGATTAAATTGTTTGATTCACTATCTAAGAGTGTACTGTTGTATATGGTAAAAATTTGGGGCATTCAGTACTCTAATATTGTCGAGAAGGGTCAATTGAATTTTTTTAAAGTATTATTAAAGTTGCCAATCAATACTCCCGACAGTTATATTAGAGTTGAGGTAGGTCGGCCCATCTAATATGTAAAATATTTAAGAGAATGTTGAGTTGGTGGGTAATATTATTACAAATGTCAGATGATATGCTGCCTAAACAGTCGTATAATATGTTATTGAAATTTATAGATTGTAAAAATATCCCATTTAATTGGGCATATGAGTTGAGAGAGCTTCTCTATCGGATAGGGGCAAATCATATTTGGAACAGTCAGAGTTCTGAAATTCTTAATAAAAATTATAATAGTTTGGTTGAAGCTTTTGAAAATCACTATTTGTCAAAAGATGTAGATTTTGTTATTAACTCACCGTTTAATGTATATTTTCGTAATGTCAGTAGCCTAGGAATGCGAGAAGAGTATTTGTATCATAATATTAACATCAATAAAATTAGATTGATCTCACGGTTGAGGTTAGCTAGTAAAAAGTATACATGTATCTTTGTAAATGAAGAAAAAGTTCAATTTAATAATGAGCAGTTATGCAGACTGTGTGATTCGGGGGATAAAGATGATTTGATCCACTACTTACTGCATTGTCCGTCTCTGTCTCCATACAAAGAAAAATACTTGAAACACTATTTGTCGGACTGTAATGACACAGTTTCTAATATAGAACAAGTACTCTCTCGTTTTGATGGAAACAAGATTAATAATATATACTTATTTTTTGTCAAAAGTGTCAAGTTAAGAAAGCTACTTATAAATTAGCTTATTATAGTTCAGTTGTATCGCCTAGTTATTTATCTCTATTTTCTTTAAATTCTTAATGAGTTTACAGTTTGTAAAATATTGTACTGATTACCAGATAAGGATGATATTAATTTTCAAAATGTTTTTTGGTTTTTTATTTTTATTTTAGATTTTCTATGAGTTATGTATTTTGAGGTATATATATTTTATTTTATTTTTTGAAGTTTTTTGTTCTGTTTTGCTTATTAGTATTTCATTTTTGTATTTTCTCCCACTTCTTGCTATAGATTTTTTGTATCTTTAAAGCAATAAAGTACATACATTTTAAATTGATCCGCAATAGACCTCCTAGTGTAAGGTCGCAATAAAATGTGGCTCATGTTTGTCTTTGTTAATCCTATTAAGATATTCTTGCGATCCTAGGATGCACTACTTGGAAACGATTTACACCAACTTCTTAGATGTGATAAACAAATATGCTTATATTGGGTTGCACGAAGTGAAATGACTGAACTACCCGTGGCGTTGGATAAGAAGTTTTAATATTTTAAGATCAAAATATATATATATATATAACAATTAAAAGAGTTTATATATAATTAAAAATAAATTATAATTAGATTTATTTTTATTAATTCTAATTTTATAATTAAAAAAAAAAAATATAAGTATAAAAGTTTAAATAAATATATGTATATAAACTTTTTGAATTTTATTTGCCTATTTACACAACAGGAAATGAGATGTAACAAAAAAAAAATAATAAAAAAAAAAAAAATAAAAAAAAATAGACGTGACAGAATTGAATGAGGGTCATCCAACAACGACCATATAGACAACGAAGAAGCGAATTCGAAGGTTCCTTTTTTTTTATTAAGCGACTAGGTGAATGCGTGACCTTCGGCGCTTCTGCCTAAGTATCGTCTTGATAAGTAGCGGATCAGTGGGTTATAGCCGCGGCCCGCTCTAGGGGCGGGCAACCCGGACATTTGTCCGGGGCGCCATTTTAGCTGTAAGTGTGAGAAAAATATTGATGTTAAATTCTCAATTAATAGAAAATTTCACATATCGATTTTTTTCATTTGCTAAAAATTTGCAGTGCGTAGCATGTTTATATTGTTTATGTCTGAAACCTAAAAAAATATATTTACACTATTATGGAAAAATTAACGCAGAATTTGTAAAGGACGATGCTTGAACTTGTTGAACATGCATCTACTTCGCTGGACAGAATAGCATTAGCATGGGAGTAGAGCGCTGCTTCAGCTTGTGTTTGAACATGCATAAAAAAATATATATATTCTTAAGGGGCGGCAATTTGTCTTTTTGTCCGGGGCGGCGTAACTGCTAGAGCGAGCGCTGGCTTGTAGTGATGGGAAAGTTTGGAATGAAATTTAATATACTGGGACTTAGCGAGGTCGAGAACAAATGGAATTTCTAGGACAGTATGGATAGTGTGGATGTTGACGTAAAAAAAGAGCATAGACGATTTTGCGAAGTATTTTTGATTGAAGGGATTGGTTACGGTGGGGATTGGAGCGTTTTGCTGATCCGTACAGTACGAGTTCGTAGGTCCAAGGTCTGTGTAGAGTAGTTAGTTTTGATGGTCGGTTGAGTAGACTTTTGATCATTCGGAATTAAGTTTTGCTCATCTTCCTCTATGGGCCATCAGGTCGATGGCAATCACTTCAGCCAAATAATAATAAATATATTACTTTTTTACTAAGAAAAATGAACTATAATTTGCAACGGAATATGTAAAAGTACTAAATGTTATACTTGGATATTCCGTCAATGGGTGTTTAAAGTAGAAAACGTTACACTTGATGGAAAAAGTATAATAAAAATATTAAATAAAGAATACGAAATTATGAATTGATATCACCAATCATAATAATAAAAAATAAAAACAAGTATTTAAAAAAATATTAATAAAAATTGTTCTTGTAAACAGAGTGAACATGATAAAAGACAAAGGAAAATGAATTAATAAACAAAGAAAACAAATGAAAAACCAGAACAAAAAGGAAAAAATAATATACGTCTATATAATAAAATATAATTCAAAGGTCTAGCAGAATTAATATAGGTACATTCGCAATATTAAATTGAAGAAATAAAACGAGAACTATATTGAAAAATAAAATTCCTACCATACTGTAATAATATTGCAGCTCATGTAAAATTAATATATTCTTGCAATTTTGTGTGATGAGTCTGTTGACAATGTAATGGTATGAATGTAGTGGATGAAACTGTATTGGAAATATGTTATGAATTTTCACCGCGCAAAGCAACAGCATCTTTGACTACATGTATCACCGCAAAACACGTGTACGGCGCATCTGACATGCCTATGCTATAGAAGCGCTCGAAGTTGGCTGCCAGATTTATAGGTAACAAGCTTTGCTTAATCTCCGCTAACTGTCGCACTAATCTCTCTACATCTTACCTTTACTATCTCTTGGTAAATATCTCTATTCTTTCTTAGTAAATCGTGCAAAATATATTTTATGAATGAAGGTGTTGCCAATTGGTCAATTGTAAAATGCCTCTCTTTCAAAAAATCACCAGCTTGTACCTACTGTTAATTTACACAATTTATTTACAATTTAATGAGAGCGACAGAAGTAATGGGATAACTCTTGATGTTTACTTGTTGAATACATTTGTTATTTATCGCAATAGTTTCTCGTTCATCTTTCTTTTGTGTTGTATCAACTGTTGCTATAATAATAGGGTGAAATCGTATCGTTCCATCATAAAAGCTATCCTATCTATCCTATATCCTATTTATCCGAGATATCACACACGGATTTCTGGACAATTTTTTGGTATCAAACTTTATTTACTTCAATCTTACATCTCATACTTCATACTTTCATCAATCAAAAGTCATACTTCCGGTTTGCCTATTTTATTCAAACTTTTCAATTTTAACAACACACATTTAATTGTTTACCATAAATTTATGGTGGTACAACCATAAAATATCTGGAAATTAAACTATACAGTGACGCTCGTCACTCCATTCGGTAAAAAGAAATTTTCTTGATTATTGCTCTTGATATTACTCAAAAAGAAAATCAATTTTGAATTTCCTATAATTATACGTTTTTGAGCTTTATATTGCTTACTTAGTTACATATGTTAGGGAAGGTAAATCAATAACTATATTTTCATTTTGGGAAGTAAATCAATAACGATAATTTTCACATTTTAGTAGGAGTATTTTAAAGGTATATAATTCTGATATGTTTAAATCGCAAATTTAACATGTTTCACAATAAATAAGAAACATGTTATCTGAGCGGTTTAATCCATATTAGAGAAACTGGGACAGATTCCAGATTGTTTTGGTTAACAGCCAATATGGCCCCAGGAGGACATTGCAAGTATAGAACTGCAGGATCATCTATTTTCTTTCCTTTGTGACAATAGAACTTTCGTTCAATGTTTTATATATAGGTATTGGTGTACAGTTTCTTCTAGTTAATTACTCACCAAGATTTAAATCTAGATGCATATAAATTTAATTTCTATTTTTTGTGTCAGTCGAGATTGTTAGTTTTCGAGATAGTTCTATAGGAAGTTGTGAATTTAAACATTACTTTAAAATATATTCTGTAAAGTTAATTCTATACAAATCACCAAGTACAATGTTTCCTTTTCTTTCATTTTTTGCAATATATATGGAAGCTGGTGCATGTTATTTTCTGGTATATTAACCGTCGTAGCATGCTTATTTCTTTTATTCCTGATCGGTTTCTGATTTTCCTCCATCATCAGCGTAAATTTTTCTAGTTCGTGCTGAGAGTTCACTTGAAACAATGTTTCTGTTACACTCAAACACTTTTTGGTTTCTTGGTATATGTGCGGGAGGAGGTTATAAGATCATGTTAAAACTATGTGTCTGTGTTTAATGACAAAATGGAATTATTATAAATTATTGTTAGACATTAGAAAATAGTGTCTAATCAATAGTGTCAAAGCATGTTATAAATAAACATGTTTTGAAGGATACTTTATTCTAAATTTTAACATTGGCATTAAGTATGCTCACTGTTCTATCAAGTCATTTTTATTACGGGGAGAGGGGCGATAAGAAATTTCATGAGTATACTATATAATAAGAATAGATAATGTTTGAAGAAAGGCAATGCGAAGTTTTAGTCTAAAGCTTATAAAAATATAATAAAAATACTACGACGGATAAAGTACCAGATGCTATCCAGCATTGTGGACCCCATCCACATATTCAACATATTAAATTGGTTAATGCAATGTTAACTTTAATAATCAAATCATTTATTTATTTTTGTAATTTTTCCAGTGGAGTAAAGTACAATGTGCAAAATTTTCTGTACTGGAACATCAAATGGATCCATCTTGTAACTTCAGTTCGTATAGATCGACATTGAAAGCGGCCGTATGGAGATCCGCTGCTGCCACTGACGATAGCCAGCGTATAGTCATTCCATTTTTTTCATTATTGGTCAAAGATCTGTATTTTCTAAATGAAGGATGTTCCAATAAGTAGGTGTTTATTTAATTGTTAAAAGAAGATTTTATTTATATATATATATATAGGTAGTGTTTAATGATTGCGGGATTAAAGTTTATATAAAAGTTTGTGTCCTCCTGTTTGGTTCATTTATTTATTTTTCTTCTTTTTTTTTTCAGGTTACCAAATGGTCATATAAATTTTGAGAAATTTTGGCAACTGGCTAAACAGGTTACCGAGTTCATCACCTGGAAACAAGTCCATTGTCCATTTCCAAAGGCAGCTAAAGTTATTACCTATCTTCAGGCAACACCTGTACTTAATGAAGACGGTATTACTTATCAAATATTTGTTTATCTAAACCTGAGCCATGTTGTTGTTGGGTACTCCTGGAGCTCTGCTGTTGTTTTGTTTAGATGTTTTGGTTTCCTTTGGATAGCGTGTTTCCGCGCTGCCTACTTGGGTTGGTGAAGGAGGGAGGGAGGGCGTTAATGTTTCTTTAGCTCTTTTCCTCCTTCCTTTCTGAAGTCGATGGCTTCTTTTGGCGGGTGTGAGCGCAAGCTCAGGGACCGCCCGAATGGTGTGGGATTAAAAAAAAAAACAAAAAAAACACCTTAGTTATGACTTGTTGCACGGCTAGAAGGGGACAACTTAACTTTCAAACAGGCCTAAAATACAGTGCGCATAAATTGCCGCCTCTTTTCACCACCTATATTGGGCCCTCAGAAATAATTTACCCAGAAAGTTGGAGGTTATTGTGTGGCGTTAGATGTGTTCACAAAAAAAAAAAAAAAAAAATCGAAAACACTGAGGAAACTGCGAGCATTTAAAACATTTAAAAATTCGAGGAGGCGAAAGTGAAATAAATAAATAAATAAATGAGAGTTGTAAGAAAATGATTTATTGAGGGGATCCTATTTGAAAGAAGCGAAAAATGTTGTTATAGAAGGAAGTGATGACGTCATGATCTTTTTTTTGTGATTGTTAGACTTAAGGTTGAGGGGCATGTTCATGGATTCAAATAGAAGCCGTTTCAAGTTGTTGGAATAGGTAGTTAACACATAGGATTATGGAAATCCAAGAAGATTGTGTTACAGAAAGTTTATCAATTATTGCAGTAAGAGAAAGTTTTGTGAGCGTTTCTCAGTAGATTTTTATTTTTCAAAGCTTTAACAAGTTTTTTTGGAGCCATGAAAAATTAACAACCCATTTCTAGACACAAAGATCGTCTTTAGTTGTTTGCGCATAGACGCCAACACATAGAATATATATTTCATACTAATTAGTCAAAATTTGTTCACAGCACTTTCATTGGCCTCTTTTGAATGTGAACCACCGGAGAATCACGAAAAAGATCGGTATAAGTCGTTGAAGTAAGTATGCTTAAAAGTAAATTTACTTTGTATCAGGTAGTTCTATCTTCTTTTTTTTTTAATCCAAATGAATTAAATAATTTTGTATTTTTGTTTCTTCCAATACAGAGCTGAACTGGGAAATTGTACGACAAGTAACTGAACAAAAAATCCAATATTAGCAGCATGTGAAAAGTTGTGTTGGACTTGACTATATATTACCGTGAATTACATCAGCCCGTATTATATATAGTCCCAGACAACATCTCTACATAATTGCTAATATTTAGCCAGTGGGAAAAAAAATGGCTATGACCAATTTTTTGGTTTTTGTTTTGATTTTTTTTTTTGTAGACGGATGATAATAATTTTGAGGCTTTTCACCCTCTTAACACACAACAATGTGGGGGTGGATGCCCCAAAAAAACCTCAGTTTTTACTGTGTCTGTCCTCAACATCATCTGTTCCCGCCACGGAGACCAAATTTAAATTGTTACTAAACTTCATCGTCGAAGCATCTCAGTGTTTTCCCGTTCTACTGTGTCCTAGTATAACTTACTGTCTTATTTAAAACATAATAAAAACAAATACGTATGCGTAGATATAGTTTTTATTTTTTTATTACTTTTTTTATTTTCTTAATAATTCGCATACGTTTTAATAACTGGAAACATAAAACATTAAAAAAAAAAACCTTTGCTGTAATAAATGGGACATTCTATGTAAATTATAATTTTTTATATGTATCGTATTTGTATCGAAATGGAAGCAAGAAAATTGGTGCGATTGGATTGGAAACATGTTGAAACATGTTTAAAGACTATCTAAGATTGTCTTTCCATAATTTTTATTTTATTTTTTTGGTTCTATAAAAAAAAATATATATATATAGATATATATAATCTAAAAAAAAAAAAGAAATATTCTTTTTAAATAAATTAACGGTTGTGTGTCGGCAATCCAAATCGCCCCGCCCCCCGACAAAAGATATTGGCCCAGTGAGGAGAATGTTTTAGAAAAAATTTGGAACTTCTAAAACGATTTGTATTGTAATTAATTGAAACGAACTAAATGACTCGAAGAGAATAAATTGTATTTCATTTACCATTAATTATTGTGTACTTATTAGTTTCGTATAGTAATACCAATTATGAAAATAAAAAGCAATTATAAAGCGTAATTTTTATTTGTTTTTCACCTCTTTCCCTCCACTCCTTCCTTTATTGAAATGGAAAATAAAGAGAAAGAGAGAAAAAAAACTTTCCTTTGAATGGACCCTTCATCCTAAAGAAATAAATATATTAACCAATTAACATTTCTATTCTCAAGTTTTGGAAATACCAACTAATATTCCAAAACTATTCCATTAAGTATTCATTTCATAGACGATTTCAGGAAAGAGAAGGCTGGATCATCCGGCGGAGTCATCTGGATCCAAAACATCGCTTCAGGCAGCAGATCCTCAGTGATGATTCAAGCGCAGATATTGTAATTAGTGCTGTACAATTTTAAAATAATTCCACAAGAATATGGTTGAGTTAAGAAACTTGTGGGGAAAAGATTAGCAAAACCTGGAGATTGTAGAACATATCTTTTGTTTATATCGCTCAGGAGAGAAAGTTTAGACTCTTCTGAATCCAAGGGTGTAAGGTATAGAGGGAAACAGGAAACAACTGATAATTAAACTAGAGATAATATCCAAAGTACTATTTAATTCTTTGGTTTTGTTTTTGTCCTGTCATAATGCAGCAGGAATAGTTGAGAAATGGAACGCGTGAGGTTTTTCGACTCTTGCAGTTACCTTCTCGGCAACTAGAAAGTTATTATTAAGGTAATCAAAAACATGAGGATTTGATTGATTGATTAATCATTGGGAATAATGTAACAATTAGGTAAAGTAATCATTTATTTGCAATAATCGTAAATTAAACAGAATTGAAGAAATGAATAAGGTGGTATTCATTATTAATTAATATAGTAAGAGGGATAATGGACAATTAATTCTAAAGCTCTACTGCCTATACAGAAAGACTTTTTTTTATTTAATATTTTCTTTCAGAAAGACATATTTTCTTTCTTTTAGTTGTTTGAAAATTGTCTTCAGAAAATTTAACTATAATTTTATGAAAACGCGGGCGAATCTTATCTAATAAACAAAAATAATTAAATTTAGATATTGGATAATTGGAACAAAATAAAGTTAGAAACTCATTTTTATAAAAAGTTAAAAAAAACAACAAAAATTTGAGAAAAAAAGTGGTCCTGCATTCGGAGAACATCAAGCAGTAGGAGCTCAGCTTACGATACAGGTCTAGGAGAGTGGAGTTAAACAACAACCAATTACTGTCAGAATTTATGGAATGGAGAGAGCTGCTTATTTTTGATTGGCTAAATTATTGCAACCAATAAAAATGAAGTGATCAGAAGTGAAATTTGAATATATTGTTCAATAGATTTTTAATAAAAAATATCACAAAATTCGGTAAAGAAATGATTATTTATTTAGTAACAAAATAGATCTACATATTTGCAATAATACAGAATTAAAGAACTAATAAGATAGCCTTAACATTTTCTTGTTATTCTTTGGCAATCTCCAGACAGATCGCAAGAAAAGCGATTTCGCTTTAGTAAGGTTATAAACTATAGAAAGTTCGGGAAACTGCAATCTAATTTAATCTACGTCTTTAAAAAATAATGCGCATTACTACTTTGGTAAATGGAGCTTCATAGTCATGAAATGTATTTATGGTTTTTGAAACTTCTCGTATGATTTTTCCAATTTTCTGATTAGATTTTCCATTTTGAGAGATTATTTCATTTTATGCTGTAACTCCAATGCCATTGTGTACTCCTAGTACAAATGCCATTTTCCTCAATTTGTTGTAGGGCTGTGTAAATTATAAAATATACATTTTCTGTTATTACGTGTCTTGCGATTATGGATGTGCGATTTATTTTGCTCCAAAATAGTAAAAAATATTTGTTTGAATTAGAATATTTATTTGCAGATATTCTGTCTTATTGTCAATTTAAGTATATTAAAAAAAAAAAAAAAAATTGTTTTTCCAAAAAAAAATAGAGAAACTACATTTCTAGAAAGTTTTCTAACTTGCTTGACATATTTCGTCACTAATATTCGAAATTGAATATTTCTCCAAAATATATGAATATAACAAGTTTTGACATCACAGTGGTTTGCGAGCAAAATATCTTAAAAACTAAAAAAAAAATCTAATGAGCTGAAACTTAATATTCCATCCGATCAAGGTATCAACCATCACCGGATTAATACGAAGTTTCGTTCAAAATATACAAACCGGAAATGAGTCTTTACTGAATGTTTTTTTTAAACTTTTCTTTAAACTTGACTAAGTACAAAAAATATGCTTATCAATTTTTTTTTTTTTAAACATTTACCAGTATAATTTATTTTAGAAGGACTGGAGGTTTACATTCTACGTCCTAGTGGCAATTATGGAAACTATACATTCAAGTAAAAATTCTGTCTTTTAAGACAATTTGCAGATTAGAATTGTAAGAATTGGAAGTAAGACAACAACAATTGTGTGCATGTTTTTACGTCAGATTTATTTGGTTAGCCTTATATGTCGGACAGATTTGCCATGGAGCTCATTTATTAGGGAGTGATTGGGTCAAATAAAGGTTTTGAATCACTCAAGTTTTGAAAGAGAATATTTTAGATTGTTTTAATGTGTACTTTATTTGGATATAATAACTCACGCAAAATATTTAAACAGTCTACGAATAAGACTGTAGTGTGAAAGCCAACTACTTTGTTGGTGAAGTACTATTTCTCTGCGCGAACCTATGCAAGGGCGACGACGCACATTGCAAGGGCGGAATAGAAAGTTTTTGCAGACTCAAAATAGTAGCAGTTCTTAGTGAATTTACTGCAGGGCGTCAGGGAAACCAATCTACATGTTCCAGTCACGTATTCACCTTAGTACACTTGTACATAGGAAGATTACTACAAAGCTGGTTAGTTTAGTGCTAATGCCTTGAGCTGGATCTATTAAGTTCATCTGGATCCACAAAATCCATTTTAGTATTATTAAGGAATCAAAAAAAGAAAAGAAAAAATACATTTAGAAAATTTACATATATTTAACAAAAATACAAATTTTATTTTTCATATTTACATCATGTAATAAAATTCAGTCCTTTTTTTTTTATGTTTTTCATAATAATAAATAATTTTTATTAACTTCTAAGAAAGACCTGCAACAAAAATAAATAATAAGAATGCATTAATAAATTTTTTATATGAAAATATGAATTTATTTATGCAGTTTGCTTATTCCGAGATAATAACTTAAATCGAAAAATATGTACGAAACTGCGCTTATTTATTTGTAAACTGAACGCTTCTGATATTACAGTTTGGAAATTTTAAAATTCACTAATTAGCATAATCAGCGTGAATATTCGATAACCACTTGCGCTGTAATTGCGTTATTAAATTAACTAAAAATAAGCACTGACTGACCGTTGTTGACTGGCGCATTGATGAAAGCTTCCAAAAATGATTAAGAGGGTAAAAATTTAGTTAATTGAATGAGGAAATGATAGGGAATTCGTTTATGTCTTAGACGAGAACGTGTGCATACATGTATTAATATTTTAACAAGAAAAAAATCAAGAATAACTCCATAAATAATTGAGATAATGAGCGTCCTGAGTGAGCAGAACATACTGCCCCTGATCAGAGAAAATAACCGTTTTCCAGAACAAACAAGGCTGCAACTTTGGTAACAAGCAAGCCAGCAACACGCTAAAGAAGCCTATTATTATTGCAAGATAGGACTCACCAGTCAATAAACTATAGAGGTTGCGAAAGCGAGAAAATCTCAGGGCAGACCTGCCCTGAAGCTGAGTCCTAGTCCAGCTACCACTGAGCTAATCTAGCCGTCTGAGAAGAAATGATATTTTCTTTCTGAAGTGTTTGTGAAAAAATATGTGTATTTGTAAAAATGTTGTGAAAAAATGTAAATATGATCTACCTTCAAGTATATTGTAAGAATAGAAACATTATTTTCGGCAACAGAAATGCGAAAATGAATCTAGAAATTCAAATGTTAGTGCTTCTCTTTTTTCCACCCTGTAAGGGAGCATCTCCTCCCCATATTATACGCGGAATACGATCTCCCATTTACGCTGACAGTACATCTATCCTACAATTTTCCCTATTACTGATCCCCTCATAGCTATCCGTGACCACATTTTCCCTTAATAAAGGAAAATCAAGGTCATCCAGCACAAACCTAAGCACACAGGAACCGGAAAAATCATCCTACAATGTATTGCGACCATATTTTCCATTCAGTTGTTAACGAGAAATCCATACGCCAAACAAACAGTAACCATAAACCACTAAAACGAATGAAAAGATTGGCCAATAAATTCAGATCATCTGCTAACACAGACCTAAAAGATGTATTGTAATTCCTGGTCAGTCTTTCTGCATAGAATATAGTCGTCTATAAAGCAAACAATGTGTAATTGGGTGGGAGTATACGTGTGAACTACTGTTTGCCTGCAGTTAACAACATATCTAATTATGTGCACACATCAACTATCATCCCACATCATCAACTCTATCTCTGTAGGGCTCTATCTATAGCACTGTTTGAATATCTGGAATTTAGTCAAATGTTGTTCGCATTGTTAGGCTAGGAGATCGCAGGGACCATTTAAAACAAACGGATCAAGCTCCACGCAAAAGTCAGGTTTTTCATATCAATAAGTTAGAACAACCAAATTCGCAGCCTAAGGCATTCTTCAGCTAGTAATTTCAACAGTTAAGAGTACAGGAGTCCTTTAACAGGTAATTTGAACAAACAACATCGCCTTTAACTAGCTTGCAAGAAGTTATCAGCTTTAACAAACAATAAGACCTGTAACAACTATAACATTTATATTTAACTTTCACAAACCAGACTGTTCTCTTATCAGCTAGCAACCAACCGCCAACTCTTTCGTACAACGCTGTAAACACCGCTGTCCCTCGGCTAAGTTCAATCTCTACTCTTTACACTATCTGTACTTTGTTAACAGCTTCATTAATACCTATAAGGACCTTTTCTTTTTCCGTTTAAGCCCTACGAATTGTACATTCAGAATGTGCAAATTATATAGTGCTTTCTTTATAAGACAAACGGATCAATGCGCTCGGTTTTCAAGCGTATGTGGTTAATTTCTTTGTGTAAATATCATAAAAAGAAGATAATTAAATAATCAATCATAAGTAAAATTGTGTTAAATTTCAACTAAAAAAAAATTAAATAAAATAAAATACATTACCGGAAGTCGAAAATACTATAATACAGTGCCCCCTAAATTTTTTTTTTTTTTTTACATCACATCTATATTAAAATTAGTTACATTTAAAGCTGCACTCCGCCAACGGATTTCCTGTAACCAAAAAGAGAAAAGAAACAAAAAAAAATAATAATTGTACAAAAGTTTTTACAACTAAGTTTCCATCTCTTCCTCTTCTGGGCAAAGTTTGTTAAAAAAGAGATTTGTCACAATTAGTTAAATTTCTATCTCTTTCACGTCATAAGTTCTGTTCATTGCGTATCTTTCTTTTTTTTTTTTAATTTCTTTTTTTAAATCTTCAAAGGACTTTATTCTTTAAAATCTCATTAAGTTTGATATTAAAAAAAAAGTATTAAAAGAGATTAAGCTTTCCACTTATACATATATATATATTTAAATGATTTATTTAATTTAATTAGGAAATGTTTAATTAGAAATTATAATACAAATAATCCCTTCATTAACAAAATCATAAAAGTAAACAATAGTATTTCAACTATAATTTGGTCTAAATGTGAAAAAATATTTAAAGATGAAAGCGATAGAAATTAACTAAGAATGATTTTAATTACGAGTGTAAAATAAACAGGGATGTTGTGACTGCCTTTAATCGAGGACTGATTTTGGGTAGATCAAAAATGGACTGTAACTTCACACGGAAAAAATTACGAAATTCTAAAATGCTTACAGTTTACAACTGTGTGCACCAAAATAAGCAACTCGATGCGGCCTTGAACAACTCATTACTCCCTCTACCATGCCAACTATACTGCGTGGATTGCAACTTTCAGTGCTAAACTTCTCATCAAGAACTAAGGACAAATTGGATAGAAAGCTAGACAATCTGAGGTCTTCAATTAAGTCGCAAGAATAACCTGTGAAGGATTAACATTTGAAGAGTTAAACAATAAAAAAAAAAAGAAAACAGCCAGGCAAACATTCAAGAATTTACTGTGAGTCGACAAGAATTTACAAAGAGTTATTCAATCTGCTTGTTATTGTCAACCAATCTGTCCCAGCTAGCCCCATTAGCTATCAGGTCTAGCAAGAGTTCTAACTAGCCATACATCACATCAGCCAATCATCCCATTGTATCACCTCTTCTCCTTTCTCAGTATATTGTCAAAATGCTGAAGCAGGTTTAACTTTTGCTAACAGAAATGGATCAAGAAGATAATTTGGTATTAGAAAATTCCTAGCATCATTTCCGAGTAAGATCAAATCACAGGGTTTTTGGTCGAGTTTCATCCATAATTTAAACATCCATCTTTAGTTGATTGCATTATGCGAGAAATGCTGGACTGATATGAATGAATTTCATCCAAATCATCTAATATAAAACTTATCGTGTATTTTTTCATGTTCCTAGCCAACAGTCCTTCCTCCTTGCGCACAGATCTCAATATTTCTTTCCTGACGACTCTGGCAAAATCCATTCGACAATAAACTGCAATCATATTCTAATCTTTAGCCCCATCCCGTGACTCATATTCCCTCCACGGCATTTGCTTATTGTAAATTTCAATTAAATAGTGGACAAAAAATAAAAAATTACTAACATTTATTTTTTTATCAACTACCACGGGAAGAAGATAAGAAGATTTTTAAAAAATGTCTAGTAAATATTTTTCAAGTTTTTCATACCTTAACTGTGTTGGGATGAAGACATGTATGAACAGATAAAACTCCAAGATGTTTTCTTTTTCACGATAAGGAAATGGAGAAGGATTTGAGGAAAATTTCTCTTGATCAACAGGCGCTAACTTTGTCCTTCTTTTCTGTAAAAAAATAAATAAATAAATATGTATATGTACATACATATTTAAATGATTCCCCTGAGATTCTCTAAAAAAAAATAAGTGAGCATTAATAGTGAGGAACATGTATTCTCTACAATCTAATATTATTGTAAATACAATAAGTAAAATATATATTTGATATTGTATTTTATTGCCAGAAAAAAGCTACCTCCTTAACTTGGCAAGGTCAAATTACATTATAATTTCAGTTTACCAAATTGTCGACAAAAACTAATTTTAAAATATTCATGAATCTCATCAGCGGGTGAGCTAATAATAGTTTTTTAACATTAGTTTTGAAACACTCCAAATTATTATTTTTTATATTCTCTGGTAAACAGTTGTAAAAAGAGATGGACAAACTGTGGAAGCTGGTATGAACTTTTGTCAACCTGTTTCTATCCTGGACAAGATTATTGCGTTTTCTGGTGAAATGATCATGAACTTGAAACATAGAAAGTGAAATTGGCCTTCATTGCACATTGGTAGTAGACGAGGCACTGAAAAATAATATGGCTGTGGCATTATGGCAGTGGCAGTGCCATTATGTTCAATTTCTTAAACAAAGAATGACAAGATTCTTTCGAGTCTAAATCCAAAGTGACTCTGCCTTCTTTTGTTACCTAAATATTTTTTTAAATTCTGCAGCATTACCCAAATTATAGTACCATAGCACAAATGGCTATGAACATACGCAAAATATGCCAACTTTAAAGCTTTCAAGTCAACCGACATTCTTAATTTTCGCAAGACATAGATTCCACGAGACACTTTACCCATGACGTTATTACCTTGATCTGGCCAGTTCAGTTTTGAATTTATGAAAATGCCTAAGAAATTGATAGCTTTTTCAGTCCCACCATAATTTCCTAATTTAATAGTAATCTCTTTTATTTTGTCCTGGTTTAAACTTAGCTTATTAGCAGCACACCAATCGAATATAGATTTAATGCGGTTATTAACGGATGTGTTATCTGCATTTCTAACTTGTACCGCAAGATCATCGGCATATAAATATGGCCTAATTATATCATCGTTATCAAACATTGCCGGTATCTCGTTAATGTAAACCAAGAATAATAGAGGTCCCATAATAGACCCTTGAGGCACACCATACTTGAGCTGCAGAAGAGAAGAGTACTTACCACCTTTATACGCCATCTATTCGAGAGATAGGAAGAGATAAATTTGACTTCCAAATCATTAAACCCATACCACTTTAATTCCTAATAAAATGTCATGTGAAACGGTAATCATAGGCCTTGGATAAATTAAACAACTTGATCAACAGCGAATCCGCGTTTTCCAAGGCTCTGTGGCTCCATTCACAAATCTACAAGGGCATTAGTAGTCCTGAATCCAAACTGTCTAGCAGATAATAACCCATTTGCCTCGAAGTGATCCTGTGTTTGCTTGTATAATAACTTTTCAAAAACCTTCGAAACCACAGGAATTAGAGAAACTGGTCTGAAGTTGGTGATGCCATTATAAGAACCAGTTTTATGGATTGGAACCACCCTAGACAATTTAAAAACATTTGGGTAATACCCCACTCTCAGACAGCTTTTTATCAGATAGGAAAGGGGTTCAGATAGAATATCAGCTGTATTCTTCAATATAAAGCTGCTAAGGCCATAAATATCCTGACTCTTATTTAATCTTAAATTCCATATTGCATCATATACCTGTTCAACTTCAACCATTTTATAACCGAAGGAACAAGTCTTCCTACCCACTCTCTTTAGATAATAATTATAATTTTTAAAATTATTAATATTAATATCTATGAAAAGTGATCAATCGTTTCCTTATTTGAATTTGACTTACTTGAATTCGAAGTACTATTATTGGAAACGAGGAAATCGAAGTAATTCTGTTTTTTGAACTGAAAACTTAGTGAGGATAAGTTGGAAATTCTAGAAATAGTTATTTATTTTAAAAGAAAATAAAGGTGCCATTTTTACACGCGCACACACAAATCTAGGTTTGCCTACATGAGCGCAAGCAACTGTGAGCAAACTGAATCTGTTATAATAAAAGGATGTACAAAAGAGGTAAGAAATATGTATGGTAACCTGTAAGAGAATGTTGTCTATTGAAAAGTTAAAGGTTACCTTTTCAGAATGGTTATGTCAAATTATATTATGTTTTCCATTATAATGCATTGTTAAATTGATTTTAATTTGTTTTACTTTACCGTAATATTATTATTATTATTTATTACTAATATATTTTAGCAATAACATCCAAACTTTAAAATTTGTTAAATTGACAGATGGCCGGCCATCCAGTTATTAATTTTAATCTCTAGAGATTAGAAAAGAGTTTTTTAGTGGAATAATTATGCTTACGTTAATTTTGTGTTAATATCCGTTTCTTCAGGGCTTTCTGGTGATTCACATTCATAGGAAGCTCTTAGAGATGCTGAAACACATAATTTTTCTTATGGTCATTTTTGCATCATAAAATTATTTTTTTTTCTATTTTAAAAAAATTAAAAAAAAAAAAACACTTTATCAAGTAGTATTTGACTTATTAAGGGGAAAAAAATCTAAAAACTAAATGTTGCTAATAAAATAAATAAATAACATAGATGGGGCACATTGTGAGACTGAAGGAATCTAGAGTCCCTAAGAAATTGCTGGATGGGCATCCAGGAGAGGCAAAGAAGAAAGGAAGACCAGATGACACGTAAGAAGATGGAGACGATTCGCTTTGGTGAGAAAGAAGTGGGAGCGAGTGGTTGAGGAAGCCCCAAGGTCCTTCGAGGACCATAGTGCCACAAAAGAAAATGATTTAGTTATCTTCTATGTTATGTGCATGAGAGTAACTAAACTGAATAAAACGACTTTTTTGAGGAGAGAAAGTTTCAAACTCTAGTACTCTGATATAGAAATCTCTTATATACATATTATATTTAAGGAAAACCGTTGGTGTCTTCATGGAGAAAATCGCAGATAACTGAAAAACCTGTTTAACGCTAAGTATTTACGTTAAGGTGGAGGCAATTAGGTGAGGAAGGGAAGGGTAATGTGGGTAACTAGGTCAGTCAATGGAAGGAGTATGCCGTTTACAAATAAATTTTATTAAACTAACTATTCTCTTCTTACAAGCAACAGAAATTCAATGAGGGCCGTATTTCATAAGCAAAAGAATACGGGCGATTCTCTTCTTTTCGGCTCCTTGTCTAATTTACATAATACTTCCATCTCAGAACTAGCGGCCTCTCATGCTCAATTTCGCCATCTTATAGATAAGGACGCCCTCTAGATCTAGACTGACTACTGCTTCACTCCTCTACAGCCACAGCTCGCTGGCCCCACCACTGAGCCATCTCTTGCGCTCTCCACTTCTCTGCATTATCACTGATGCCCATCACACTCTAACAACTTCTAAGATGGTAATTTTATTATACCGAATACTAACGCTTTACGTACTACGCAATGCCATTACATCACACCTGTTCAGTAAAGTCGCACTTCTGTTAACTAATTTTCTTCAAACTTGCAATATAACTTTCTTCAGACTACCATATAAATAATCTAGAATAGCATTTTAGAGAAAAGCGTTAACCTCTCACCAAAATAAAACTTCCTCGAAAAATGTTACCAATAGAAATTATTCCTTCCTGTGTTTGCAGTTGGCGTTGTACATGTTTACAGAAAATCGTTGGAGCCGTTTTCCAAGAAAATTGCCAAATATTAAAAAAATAAAAAACGAAAAATGTATTCAATAAAATAGTTTTTGACCTATTTTGATCAAAAACCTTTTTGTCGGGTCACCCCCTTCCTGAAATTTAAACAAAATGTCAAGCGTGGTGAAGTTTCTGCCGATAAATCGAGCCAGAATTATTGGACTTTAGAAGACTTAAAAATGTACATTTTTGGTGAAAAAATAAATTTCGAAAATTTGACAAATCACAATACTTCCGTTTACTAGGACAATATGAGAAAATAAACAACGGTTTTACTGCCGATTGTGTTTAATTACCCCCATGCAGAATATAGTGTTACAAAATATGTTTTCTTTCAAAAAATATTTAAAAAAGAATATAAAAAACGGGAATGGTATTATTTCTAGAATGTTAGACATTAAAATCATTTTAAAATATACATGGAAGTGTAATTAAGCAAGGTAATAATATATATATATAGTAACATACAGTAACATATATATAAAATGTGTAGTATATATCATGTGTTCTTTTGTAATTTGGTGGTAAGAAATAACACTCTAAATTCTGTCCTGTGTAAAAGAGGAAGGTTGTAAAAGAGGAAGTTAAAAAGAACGCTGTGTTTTTATACGGCTACAGATGAGAGAATTAAATTGTACGAGAGCCAGTTGTAGCCTGGAGGACAACGGACGGACGAACGGACTAGCGGACATAAACATACATACATACACACCCACCCACCCGTTGGTATATAATTTAATTATGATGTAGGATCGTATACATGTATAACTATGACAAGGATTTTATTATTTGTGTGTGTGTAACGGATATGTTGTTGAGAAAAAAAAGTTAGTAGCTTGACTACGCGCCCCCAGAATATTGTTATAATGTATTTTTCTGGGTTATTTTTCTGTGAACTAGATACACCTGCTACCCAACTGTGTTTACATTAGAGAATGGTTGTTGAAGTATGTGATATTGTGATCTATCATATTAAAAGGATACTCATGGCAAAATTTAACTTAATTATGGCATATTATCTTATGGCTTTCTTTTTTCTTAAGAATAATAATGACATATTAAATTAGGAAATACATAAATATGGTTTTGTAGTTGTTTAAAATTATTTATATACAGTACTATCTATCTCATGTTGTTGCGTATTTCTACGCGAATTGATATTAGAGGGGACAATTAATTGTGGGAGCCCCCTTACTGTATTTGAAATCTGACTGGTCACACGTGTTGTTTATTATTTTATTTATATGAGAATTCGTGCTATTTTTCATTTGTTTTATACTACACTACAATTAGTGCCTTGTACAATATTACATTGATTAAATGATCATGTTGTCTAACATATCTGATTTGGGAAACAGCGCTGTCTGTCGGCACTATCTCATTGTGTCCCCTGTGACCTCAGTCGAGCCATGTTTTAAGTGCAAGCCACACGTACTAGTTCTTTTTCGCTCCTGGCCACAGACGCGATCTTGAACAAACTAAAACTGTTCCAACGATTTTCTTCAATTCCTTACCGCATATAAATGCCTATCACTTTTATTTGAAACTTTTTTCCCAGGAAAACTGATTGTTTTGGCGGTCTCTGGTGGGAAACAATGGCGTTAAGCTTTCCTCTAAAGTATATCACATCAATGCACTGTGCATGGTTCTACCACCTATATAACATTAATTTACATTAGAATTTCAAATTAGTAGAATTCCAAACTTGGAATAATCAGTTATCCGGCATGCGGCTCTTTAGAATAGTTTTTTTATTTATTTTTTATTTTAATATTCTCAAAACTGCGATAATGATTTTATTTAAACTTAAAAAGTTAACTGTGCAGCCATTTTCCCGGTAAAAAACTGATTTTATTTAGTTCTGCAGAATATTGTGGCGTAAAATTTCAAATATTATATGCGGTTGGTTTAATGTTAAGGGAGTTTCTCTTCTGGACTACAATATATACAGTTTTATTATCTGTGTGGGAAGGTACTTGTCTCCTCCTTAACGACCTCTAGGCTATATTTACGGCGGTAGTGACTTGTGCCACAACAGAGATTTTTTTACTCCTATGATTAAGAAAAGAAGAACCTGCCCAGTAATGATATTTTTTTATGGAATTCGGTCATATGGCTTATGGTTGCCATAATCATAGAAATCACAATCACGCTAGGGAATTGCATTGACACAGATTGAATGAATTACACTAAAGAGGAAATTGAGGAACTTGATAACACAAATAAATAGTTCTGAAACCAGCAGAAAAATTCGGCAATTTTCATGGGGGAAAAATAAAAATAAAAATAAATAAATTTAATAAATTATTAAATCATCAACTTCTTCTACCAAGATTATGTATTTTATTTCGCTTATTCCAGCAAAAAAGTCTGTTGCCAATATAACCTTCCCACGTCGGTTTTCCCACGTCTCGCCGAGGTATATAAGTCAATGCCACACTCGACAGCCGTTGTTGGTCCACCCTACACAAATGTTCTGCCTATTTCTGTCGGTACCTATCAATATCATTGTTGTTAGCTCCAATGGTTAACGTTTCTCTTATCTCATAGTTTTTTTTTATCCCTTCGGCTTGTGTGCATTCGTAGACTGATTTCAAAAAAAGCATCTCGGCCCTACAATAGTAGTGGGTGGCAAAGCCTTAATTATTACTTTGTTAAATTATTAAAAAAATAATAACTTAATTTTTTTTTCAACCTGCTAAACTATTTATCGCCTCTCTAAAACAACTAATCCAGCTGATTATTTATTTATTTACTTCCTATAATTACTTGACGTGAAACTTTTACCATGGTTACCAGAAAAGGGGTTTTAAAGTGTCTAAAACTTGTTTTAAATATGGATTTACACTTCTTCGGGATTATTTTAAAGATCTCGTCAATAGCAAGATACTCTTGTAACAAGCCAAATTAAGCTACAGTTTTGGAGATATTTAAGAAATTGGAAACATTGTATTCATATAGTATTTATTTTTTCCTTCTATTAACTTTTTTTTTTCACAGTATTATGCAATAAACAAATATGATTAGATAGAAGATATGAAAAACATAAGGAGCAAATACCCATATTACAACCTTGGTGTTCAATGCAGAAAGTCATGATGTCACTGATGCTTTACCCGGTGGTTCTTGAAAAGTATTAGTTTTATTTAATATAGAGCTTTTTTTGTGTGGACATTTTTACATATAACTTCATCCGGGAAACTTACTTTTTATTAAAAGATGATGAAAGCGACAAATGCGGAATTCAGGTGATTCTAAGCTTTATGACAGAGAAAGATGTTGGACAGATGTCTGTGAGAAGCTTTTTTTAATGGAAGGGCTAGTCACAAGAGGTCTACTATTACTAGCTATGATGGGCTAGGTAATGAAGGGTATTCATTGATTGTTCAGATTGAACAAAGAGATGTACTGCGCGGCAGACACCCTAGGCGAGATGGCAAGTAGCGGGTGAAAAACAAAAATGAATAATATGCAAAACAAATGAAAACGAGACTTACCCTTTGGTGACGGTGAGTGATGAATTGAAGAAGGGTTGATGAGACGAATGGCGGACTGAGAAAGGAAGAGTTGGTGTATGTGTGTGTGTGTGTGTGTTTTTGTGAATGAGTTGTGGGTGCGTGAGTGGCGAAAGAAAGGATCTCAGGTGAGCGTAGAAGGATTGGAATGCTCCTTCAGAGCGGATGTTGCCGTTGTTGCAGCGGCGGGTGATGGCGAGTCCACTAAGGTGCAGATGAAATATCCTCGTGAAGGTGATGGCGCGCAGAGATGAGTCTTGTTACTCACCGAGGAGTCAATATTAATTAACACGGCGAATAGGCGCGTATAAGGCGACACAGAATTTAAAGGCGAAGTTAACAGATTGGTAAACAGATGTTAGCTAGTCGGGCGACAGAAGAAGAGAACGGCACAAACACTGTTGTTCAGGCGAACTGTAGAAGAGAAGTGAAGAAATTTTATAGAAATAGAGGACGTTTGAAGGGTGTGGGAAGTAAGAAAGGGGTAGACCCCGAGAGATCAAGGTGCCGACAATCCCACCACCAAGAGAGAGAGAGAGCTAAAAGGCGGGGAGGCGTGGGAAATATGCGGGCGATGAAAGAGAAAAAAGGAAATAATAATTTGGAAATGGCAAGGGATTAACAGTGGTGTAGTAACCAAAAAGCGCAATAAAGGCGAAGCAAAGTTAATGCTCAAAGGTGCCGCGACCTAACATAGAGTATATGGATAAAGAGTAAATATTGAGATAGTGACTAGAGAATAATAATATGTTGACTGAAGATTTTGATTAAGACTTAATGATGAGTTGTACAGACGGTTGTCTTTGGTTAAAAACTATTTGGATACATCTCATGTTCTTGTTTAAGACTGGTTCAAAACTGTTTTAGATACCAATCGATTGCAAATCCAATCCATAGAGGTATTTAGGCAGAACTTGTTAACTAAACTGGTAACTATGTCGAGCGTTGAAATAGCATAAGGGGTGTCAGTTGCGCAGAACATAGGGACGCTCTACTGTGGTAGAGATAAAGAAATATAATATCGATGGCGTAGTTGTGGAATTGATAACAAGTATAAAAATTTCCATTCATTACACTAGTTTCTAGTGAAGTAAAATTTTATAAAGAATCTGAAACTGTTGCAAACGGTTGAAGTTGGCTTGAATAAAATAGTAGTAGAAACAGAGATATATGCATATGATGCTTAAACATTGAAATGTTAATATTTACAAAGATTTTGAAATCAACTGTTATACTTTCAATTTTTGTTTGTTAAAGTTGCATTTCTTATTGCAAACATAAATAATTGTGATTATATTAAAATTCATAAAGTCGTATATTTGAAAATTATACATTCATCTAGTAGTGCTGTTGAACATCCACTAAGTACTATATTTCTGCAATTTAATCCTTGTAATTTTAAATTAAATACATAAGGAGTTGGGTACAAAGTTTAATGTTTCTAAACACGGTGTAGGTAAATTTTAATAGATGGAAGTATGCAACTCTTTACACTGCACTACTATTTACACACGGCTTCTGTTACATTTCACATTACAAAGTTTTAATAGAGTACGCACTGTGCAGCTTGTACTTCCTCAGTTTGCTGCTGCATATATTTCAAGTTTATAAGAACAGGTGTTTAAACTCTGGTTTTACAGAACATACACTCAGATAACGATTCATTGCTTAATATTTTTTTGAAAAGCCATAATGTTGTACATTGCTGTTTGAGTTTTGGAATTTGTTTTTTGTATATTCTTAGAAGACAAAGTTTATGTAAAACAATAAAATTGAAAAATAGCATTTGATAAACGATTTTTTTACTTTCTCTTACTAATAATATTAAGAGGAAGTATTGCAATCATTGAAGATTTTCAAAATTGAGTTTTCACCGGAAATACACGTTTTGAGGACCCCGAGTCTAAAAAAGTGTTTTTTAGAAAATTGTCTGTATGTGTGTGAAAAGAATATCTCAAAAACGAAGAGTTGCAGGAACCTCAAACTTGGTATTCCGTTTAGGTAGTACCACCGCGTCAAGCACGCCAAGGTTTCGGGCAAAATCCATCAACCGAAAGTGCCACATTACTGAATATTTTTTTTTTCAGTTTTTTGTGATTTTCTCGAAAACGGCTCCAACGATTTTCTTTAAACATGATCTATCGACTATAGATCCCCCCCCCCCGGGGTAAAATTCATTTACGGGCAATTTTGGGGAAAGGATGGGGTTATGGTTTCAACTAAAGTGCTATTTTAGTTTATTATACAATTCTATCATTTAGATAATATTAATTAGAATTAAAAATATTAATAATAATATGTTGTCGAAATCCAGAGTTTCGACTTTGCTTTAAATCGGATGACCGAAATTGCGCTTTCCTGAAAGTAGTTCCAGTTTCCTGCTATTTTCTCTAAAACAGCTCCAACGATTTTCTTTAAACTTGATATGTCAACAACGAGCTACAATGTAACATTTCTCCGGGAAAATTCATTTAAGCGAGCTATTGGGGAGGGGTGCGGTTATGGTTTCTTCTAAAGTACTGTGTCAGCTCAACAATGTGCTATACAATTCTGTCAACTAATCAATAGAAATTACAATTATATAAGCTGCCAAAATTCCCAGTTTAAAGAAAATCGGTTGAGCGGAATTGCGGCTTTTCAGAATAGGTTTTTCACTTTTTTGTGATTTCCTCCATAAAAATGGCGGCGGTTTTAAACATTTAATAAGAATTGTAAGTGTGAAGAAAATTTGCCATTTTGGAGTGAGAGAAAGTCGTGTGAGTGTTTCACATCAGATTTTGGTAGGGGAAGTGAGAGTGCGGCGGGGTTGGGGGTTGTGAGAGATGGAAATGCTTGATGCAACTGTCATATGACAGATTCCGTTTAAGTTTTTATTTTTTGTAAGATTTTTCAACGTTGTTGAGGTTTTCCTCGCCAAACTCAGTCACTTTGTATGTGGTCTTTTAGCAGCAACTTCCAACCTGAAGAAGCAGGTAATTCTGTTTAGGAACTTTCCTTCTTCTAGGTCAGAGCTTCTTAAAGTGGAGGCCGCATAATTAATCGGAGCGGAGGGGGTCGCAAAATTTTTTTTAAATCATAAATAAGTTAGTGTTTCTTGGCGTGCAAAAATCGATGATTATTTAAAGACATATGCTTGCGTCAGAGTCAAAGTATTATCACTACATAACTTCTCTGCTACTATTGGCTATTGACTTGCTATTTTTGAAATAAACGCTTTTTTTTTTTTTTTTTTTTTAAAGCCGACTTAGTTTGAAATGGGAGCCAAAGGTTTGAGGGAGTATTCGTACTCACATAGGGTGAAACTTCCCTATGTTTCTCGAGACGGCTATTCCGTCGCGGAACCTCATTCTAGCCCATCCAACGCGTCCTCGTCGCTGGCTCCGGAAACATCTGCGCTCCACTTTGTGGAAGCGTGGGTGGCTAAGTTGGAGGGTGAACGCAGAGGGTAGCCTTCGGGCTATTTGGGAACCTAGCACTCCCACGTACCTCAGCTACAATTACAGACTAACAAGTGCAGTGGTTTTCCCATTAGGAGTGTGAGTTGGTGGAGACTTTTCTGCCCTCTGTTTGGGTCGCCATAATTTATGTGCGGCCTGAATCTCTTGCAGCGAATTCTTTTGCTGCGGAGCCTCCGTGGGAATTCATATTGCATCACTTACACCTAAACGCCTTAACATTATACACTTACATAGTTACAGTCTTACACGCCAGTGGCACCTGCTGGTGCCACCCACATGTTTGCCGTGTGTGGATACCTGTGTCGTGGGGGAGGGAAGTCCTGGTGGTTGAGGATGCAGGTTCTCGCTGGAGGCAAGTTTCCTCGGCGTGCCTTGCAGTCCAACACACCACTTTGGTTCCTGACTCCACTAAACAGGCGGCCAGAGCCTAACCCAGCTCTGGTCAATCGGCTAGCGTAAAGAACGCATGGGTGAGCTCCCGGGTATTGTGGGCCTTGGCTCACAATCCCTGGGCGCTATATCTCTAGGGTACTCTGGCGCTTCTTCAAAGCGTCCCAAATTGTGAGGCTCCGTGGAGGGTGGAGAGCTCTGGAGATGAATTTTTAATTTTATTTATTATATGTTTTTAATTTTAAATTCGTCAGCCGGGGGCCCCTTAGAGGAGGGGGCCACCGGTGGTGGGGGTAATTCCTCTGTACATCCAGAGTCGGGTGACCAGGGCCTGGATGCACTAATGGGTGGGAATCTGGAAAAATATCCAGAGGCAGGGAAGGCTTGCTCTGGAGGAGAACGTGTCAGGAGGAGCCGCGGAGGACTTGTCCTCCTGCGGCGATTTCTGAAACGTGGTCAAAGGAAAAAGGAAAGATATGTAAGGCAGGTATTTTTATTTTTATTTATTTATTTATATTTATTTATTTGTTTATTTATTTATTTATATTTATCTATTTGTCTATTTATTTATTTAAATTTATTTATTTTATTAATTATTTGTTTATTTATTTATTTTATTATTATTCATTTATTTTTGTTCCTGCCTGCTATCAAGTTTGTCAGAAGTTCCATTTCTTACATTAGTTGACTTATTACTATGATTGACAGGGTAGAAATGGTTCAGGTTAACTTGCAGCATAGCAAAGATGCAACGGCTAACTTATGCCGTTGTATTGCTAAGTTGCATACATATTTTATTCTAATTCAAGAACCTTATGCCTTTAAAGGTTTGGTTCGAGGATTGAGTGTGGTTGATGGCAGACTGTTCGTGGCGGATGGCGGGGACATTCCTAGGGCATGTATTCTTGCCAGTCGGAGTGTCGACGCTGTCCTGCTTCGACAGTTCTGCTCTCGGGACTTGGTGGCGGTGAGGGTTAGACTGGGGGTTGGTGGGCGTCGTCGCGACGTAGTTGTGGCTTCGGCTTACTTCCCCTATGATGGCCCCTCTCCTCCTCCTCAGGAGTTCATGGGTTTGGTTCGGTATTCGGAGACCAATGACATACCTATTATAATAGGATGTGACGCGAATGCGCATCATGTTGTCTGGGGCAGCAGCGTCAGCAATGGTAGGGGTCGCGCTCTCATGGATTTCCTGGTGGGCACGCGATTAGAGGTCCTGAATAGGGGTACTGAACCCACTTTTTTTACTAGGATTAGAAGACAGGTTATTGATATTTCCCTTGCTTCTAGGAATTTTAGTGGTCTGATTAAAGATTGGAGGGTGAGTCCTGAGGCTTCCATCTCCGATCACAGGATGATTAGGTTTAGTCTGGGGATTGATCCAATTACCCTGGCTAATTATAGGAATCCCAGGAGGGCGGATTGGGGTTTATATTCTAGAATTATTGAAGATAAACTGACTATCCAATCAGAGGCCCCTGATGGCATAGAGGAATTGGAAAGGGAGGCTGGTATTCTTCATGAGCACATTAGATCCTCATTCGAGGAGTCTTGTCCTCCCAAGGTGGTTAAGGATAGTAAGAATCCCTGGTGGTCTTCTTCGTTGGAAAAACTAAGGAGACAGGTAAGGGGCTCATACAGGAAGGCTGTCCTTGCTGATTCTTCGGAATCATGGGATAGTTATAACAGTATTAAAAGAGCATATAAATATGCTCTGAGGAGAGCCAAGAGGGATTCCTGGAGATCCTTTTGTGAGGATATAAATTCGTTCCAGGAATCATCTAGATTGGTACGGATTCTTAGTAAGGATAGGGACAGTCAGTTAGGTACCCTACGATACCCTGATGGTTCCTTTACAGGGGGGGGAAGGGGAGACACTGCAGCTTTTGCTTGATACTCACTTCCCGGATAATATTGGTTTAAATGCTGCTTCGTCTTTGGTGGGTGGTAGGAGATGGGACCTTGAAGATGTATCCACCTTAGATGAGGTTGTCACACATGATAGAGTTAGGTGGGCAGTACAAAGTTTCTCACCTTTCAAGTCACCTGGACCGGACGGGATTTATCCTTGTCTGTTGCAAAATGGTAGGGACGTGCTGACGAAGGTATTGTTAAGAATTTTTAAAGGATGTTTGATGTTTGGTTATGTACCAACATTATGGAGAGAAGTAAGGGTAGTCTTTATTCCCAAGCCGGGAAGAAATGACTACTCCGATCCCAAGGCATTTAGACCCATTAGTCTTATGTCTTTCCTCTTGAAAACTTTGGAAAGGTTGGTGGATAGGTATATTACTGATGGCCCATTAAGGGATCATCCACTCCATCCTAACCAACATGCTTATATTGTGGGTAAGTCGACAGAGACTGCCTTACATTGTCTCGTCGGAAGGATAGAATCTGCTTTGGAAATAAAAGAATATGCCATAGGGTGTTTCTTTGATGTTGAGGGGGCATTTGACAGAGTATCGTTTGATGCTCTGGAAGATGCCTTGGTACGAAAAGGTATACATCCCGTCTTAATCAATTGGATAGGTGTCTATCTTAGGAGTAGGGTTATACAGGTTTCCCTTGGCGGGCGCACCATGATAGTACAAGTGGGGAGAGGTTGCCCTCAAGGGGGTTGTCTCTCACCTAAGTTGTGGTGCGTCGTCATGGATGACCTTTTGGTTAGGATGAATTCATCGGGAATTAATGTGCAAGCATATGCCGATGATGGTGTTATTTTATTGTTAGGGCGCTGTTTGTCCACTATTTCGGACCTAATGCAAAGCGCCCTTAACATGGTGTATTGTTGGACACAGGATAAGGGTCTTTCTATTAATCCTATTAGGACCCAGGCAATTCTATTTACTCATAGAAGGAAGATAGTAGGTTTTACACCTCCTAGGTTGTTAGGTACTTCCATACAGGTTAGCAAATCAGTGAAGTTCCTTGGAGTAGTTCTCGACAGTAAATTGAACTGGTCGGAACATATTAAGACACAACATCAAAAGGCGATAATCTCCTTTTGGCAATGTCGAAGAGTTGTAGGTAAGAACTGGGGAATCACTCCCAAGATGAAGTTCTGGATTTATTGTATGGTCATTAAACCTAGATTGGTATATGCGGCTTTGGTGTGGTGGCGTCGCATTGAAACACGATCTGCTAGGCAGCTGTTGGAAGAAGTCCAACGCTTGGCTTGTCTGGCGGTGACTGGAGCGTTTCGGACGACACCGACCGCATCTATGGAGACTTTGTTAGGGATTCCACCTCTTTTTGTGGAGGTGAAAAACCAAACAATGAAAGCCTGTTATAGAATTAAACAGGCAGGTTTTTGGCAGGGTAAGCGATATGGTCATTCTACCATTTATCGTGAGATGCTTTTAAGGATTCCCATTACAGGTTTCCCTTCTGATAGGAATTTGAAGACTTTTGTCTTTGGTCATTCCTACAGGGTTAGGTTGCCTTCTAGGGAAGATTGGTTAACCCTGGGTCCGTCTGGTGTGATTCCTGAGAATTATCTCCGATGCTACCGGACGGTTCCAGGATAGATGGTAGGTCTGGGGCTGCCGTCTATTTTGAGACGGGAGACCATTTGGTAGTGCCTCTTGGTGAGTGGGCCACCGTTTTCCAGGCTGAGGTTTATGCAATTCTTTGCTGTATTTTGGATGAGAGGGTGCGTAACACTAATTTAAAAGGTGTTTGTATCTGCTCGGATAGCCAGGCTGCGTTGAAGGCGCTTGATTCATGTGTCTTCACTTCCAGATTGGTGTTGGAATGTTCTAGAAGACTGGAAGATCTTTCTTCATTAAAGGATGTGCTTCTGGTCTGGGTTCCAGGTCATATGGGAATTTTTGGGAATGAGGAGGTGGATAGGTTTGCCAAATTAGGTGCCTCTCTCCCTTTCATTGGTCCAGAGCCTGCTGTTGGTGTGTCTTCTGACACATGTTTGTCGGGCTTTCAGACGTGGATGACCTCACAGCACTCATCCTTATGGATGAGTGCAGTGGATTGTCGGCAGTCTAAAATGCTCATTGGGGGCCCGGACGGAGCTTTGAGTAGTGGGGTCCGATGTCTTTCACGGACCTCCCTCAGGTATCTGGTTGGATTCCTCACTGGGCATTGTGGTTTAAGGAGACATCTCTATATAATGGGACTTGTGCCTGACCCTTTTTGTAGAGTTTGTGAAACTGAGGAGGAAACACCCATGCATTGATGACGAATTGTTTGGGTTGTGAGGAGATTAGGTTTAGGACCTTCGGCCGGAATAGGATGTCGGTAGAGGATCTTAAGCTGTGTCCTTTTAAGGTTTTGGTCCGATTTGTTCGGTCTGTTGTGAAACTTAGATGGTTAAAACCTGGGCCTGGATTTTCATTCTAGTCCCAGTGGTAGGTATTCTTTAGGGGCAGCTATATGGGCCCGAGGGGGCTTTGGATAGCGTAGGGTTTACTTCCCTCCCCTTTTGGGAATAATAACATACCTGGGAATCTCTACCAGAGGATGGAGAAGGAAATCCTCACTACAACTTCACAGATTCTAGGATTTAATGGTGTAGGATCAGCTTTCGTAATTGAGGGAGAAGTACACAAACATTCTCTGAATAATGTTTCTACTATTTTTATGGAACTATTTGCTATCGAAAAATCATTAGAGTATATAGTAAATAGTAATGAGAGGTATTTTATTATCTGTTCTGACTCAAAAACTTCTTTAGAATCAATATGTAATTTAGATACAAATAACATATTGATCAAGTCCATTCATGCGCTGCTGTACTGCATTATGCAATGTCATAAAGTAATTATTTTCCTGTGAGTGCCTGATCACACAATGAAGCCGCTGATAGGGCTGCCAAAGATGGCACATTGCTGAACAATAAATATGAAACAGTCCTTCCGAATGACTGGAAGGAAACACTATCTTCGAACAATCATCATTTCTCAATGCATAAGAAACTGGGAGTTGTTACCGCTAACCAACAAATTGAGAAATATAAAGTCTACACCAAAGAAGTGGTTGACATCATGTCTAAAGATGCGTCGTGATGGAGTTGTGTTAGCCAGATTGAGGATTGGGCACACATTGTTAACGCGTGGCCACCTTTATAAAAGGGAAGAACCATATAATTGCACAGAATGCAATGTTGCCATAACCGTACAGCATATCTTGCTGAATGTACCAAGTATGTGAGAGCTAGGGAAAACCTTAATTTTTCGGTATGTAAAGAAATACTGAGCGACGACGAAGGTAGCGTACAGAACACTCTGCAGTTTCTTAAAGATATAAATGTTTTCAACTTAATCTAATAATAGACACTTTACTGTACAAGTTTAGTTTAAAATGCTTATTTTTAGTAGTTTGGGTAGGAATAGATTGTATGAATGTGCGTGCGAATGAAGTGTGGGGGGGAGGGCCAATGCCGGTGCAGGGGTGGCAAATCTCTTGACTTTCCTGCTACTTGCAGGACGTCTTCCAACATTTCTCGGGAGCCACTGTTTTCTAGGACGGGTGGGCCTGTGTCGGATTTGGCACCCCAGCACGTGTGTGAATGTGCATAGGTTTAGGATCTTCATAGAGTGTGAGGAATATAGAGTACTCCACTCTCTTGTAAGTAGACGTATGTGAGAAGCGTAACTGTGTTTTAATGGATGAATGTATTTATAAGGATGAATGTATTTATAAGGATGATTGTATTTATAAGGATGATTGTATTTATAAGGATGATTGTATTTATAAGGATGAACCCTAAAAAAAAAATATATATATATATAATTGTTTTAGACGACCTTAACTTTACAAGTCTCCCGTGCAATAAGTACCTTTAATTTTAGTGCAAATAGAAATTAACTAAACTTCAGAAAAAATTAGGTTTACAATCTATAATAATATGTTCTTACTTTTGGGCAAAAACAAAAAAAAAATGCTCCTGAGGTTCATAAATGAAGAAGATCGTCAAGAAGAATTACATTCAAATTCTATTCACCAATGAATAATTGAAATATTCATAATTTTGTCGACAGCAATATTTGTTTCGATTTAATAGTCTGATAAATTATAAGTACTAAATTTAATATCAAAGATATTATTAATTGACTTGAAATAAATAAAACACATTGACGAGAAAAAGTAAAGAAAGAAAAAAGAAAATAAAAAAAATAACTTAAATCTTTAATTACAAGTTATTATAAATCTTTGTATATAATCATATATATAAAAAAATAAATCCACAAAAATTAAACTTGAGACCTTGAAAATTTCGAGAAAATGAAAATTCTGCCAAATTTTATTCAGGAATTGCCATGGTTGAAAGATAGAGTCCAAAAAGGTGTTTTCAGTATTGTCTGAAAAATTACCCAAGATTTTAAAAGTTAGACATGACTAGATTATAGTAAATATTGTATTTCTGAGGCTATTTATTAATCTTTAAAATAAAAAATGAAGATTAATCTAAAGCGTGATCTTATGAGGTCCAAAGTTATGTTAAACTGCACAACATAATCCTCTGTAGTTGACGGGCATTATAGCTAGTTGACCAACTAAATATAGCTACTTATCCTATACATGATAGGCCACATAAGGGAAGAATTAAGCTATCTTATAAAAAAATGACGTAGACAAATATATACAATCATGTTTAGGCGCCGTATTAGTCATACCATATGACACAAAGTAGCTTCTAATTTAAAACATTCTGACACTGACGGTCGGTCATTCACTTGAGGTTTTCTGCATCTTATACAGATTCTTCTATATATAGAATTACGCATCTTATACAAAATTGACTAGAGTTTGGATGGGTATATTTGGCTAGCAGAGTAAATTTATTAAACATCACATATACATATATGGACAAGTTCTACAGAAGATAGATAGACATGAAAGGCGGCGGATAGTAAAGGGTTGGTTAGGTAGGAGTAGGGTTGCGTATCCCTTAGCAACATTTTATTATGAAAATTTTCCTTTAAACATTTGAGAACAAAATGATCAAATGAAATAAAGTAAACGTCCGCTAATCCGGCATCTCTGGGGATAGTAGGATGCTGGATTATTGAAAATGCCGGATTAACGAGCGTCCTACGAAAATAGCGGAAAACAGCTTTTAGATACGCAAAAAACGAAGACGAGTGGTCTGCCCGTAATTTGGCTTAAGTGCCTTATTAAGAAATGTATACTGTATGTGGAAAACAAATAAAGAACATAAAGGAGACGATTAAAATACAATATTTTTTCTATAGTCTATGTTGTTAAAATACGTACTTATGTACATACATATTTCATTTGAAAAAAGACCTAATGTCTCTTTGTTTTTTTGAATCAGATATATTCTTCAAAAATTCATTTCGCACTATTCGTAAGTTAACAATTTCTGAAGCACTGTAGAAGTTGTTGCATTCAGCAAACCTTATGAATGTGACGATAGCCGCACTTGCTTCACTCCACGTAAACGGGAGTGTTGAATTATCATCAGCTTCCTCCCCCTGAGGCCGTAACACACTTTCTATAAGCAGTTCATGAGTAATTTCTTCTACAACAGGCTCTCCATGATCAATATCAATCCAACCCAAAACTTCCTCTTGCGGCAATTTCCTTATTTCACCAAATCCATAACTGCTTCATTGTGGACTGTAACAGTAGAGTCTTCTTCTTCGCAGGCTGTGCGCCAAGACTTTTGAAGGATTTTTGGCCTGACTTTGTTCCACGCTCGATTCTAAAAATTGCATCTTTAATGTTAAATTTCTTTTGAAAGTCAACCATCATACACTCTGAAATTATTAACCCTTGAAGGAAAGAAGCACTATAAACAGATTGAAAGTTTTGTATCACTCCCTAATCCACTAGTTGAATCAAGGAAGTGACGTTGCTGGGAGGTACGTGGTAAAAATATTTCCAGAGATCAATTCAAACGCTGCGGCTGAGCTCTACAGTGGTATAGCAACAGCACAACTTTACCACCTTCAGATAAACCACGTTTTTTTCAGATTGTCTTTTACAGACGGAACGAAGTGATGAAAAAACCAATCCTTGAACATATATGAATTCATCAATGCGTTGGCCTGAGCCCAGTAAACTACTGGCAAGTTTTTAATGACTTTCAAAGGTCTTGGCCTTGTTGATTTCCCGATGACAAAAGGAGTCAACATGTGGTCATCAGAAGCATTACCACATAACAGAACTGTCAAACGGCCTTTTTTCCTTTTGAAGCCTTTTGCACATTTTTCATCTCCGGCTGGCAAAGTTGAGTTGACTGAACCCGAACTCTTTCGAACTTTATTAAAACTAAACTGCGAGCAAAAGTAACCTTTTAAAGTCGCGTTTTTTTCAAGATCGATGCCGGATTATTGAAAGTGCAGGACCATCGGATGCCGGATTAGCGGGGGTTTACTGTACTTTCTGTTACAAAAGTTCAAAATATAGTTAGAATTAGAATTAGAATGAGGCACGGGGGACTAAAACCCAGGCACCGCAGCCTCCCATTGAGGATTATTGTGCCAACCCCTCTTCATGAGGTCCAGAACCTTCCCCACCAGTTCTTCTTGGAGTACGATTTCCTCCGGTCTCAATGTGCCTAAGATCTCGTACCGCAATCTACCGATTAGTGAGAGGCAGTCTCCCCCTCCTCCTGACACAGTCTACACAAGGACTCTGTATCCACCAACCCCACCTTGTGCAGATGTTTTTTGAACCTAGCAAGCCCAGTGAACAGGCCCGTTATCAGAGAAATCTGATACCTGCTTAGTCAGGGTGTCTCTGATCCTTCTACTACATAGCTCTGGCATAACCATTTTGCCGTGTTTCGCCCCAGTACTTAGCCTCAAGTGACGATTTTGCTTCCTCCGAGTCCATTCTCTCAGAGACGCCTTCGCCATACTTTTGGCTTCCCCAGAGCAGGTTCCGACCCACAGAAAGGAGTATTCGCTCCCTCCCTGGCCAGTTGATCGGCTATTTCGTTACCTGTAATCCCCTTATGCCCCGGCACCCATACTAACCGAACTTTCTTGTGCCGGGATAATGCCTCCAGGGAGTCTCTACACTCCCTGACCAGGGAGGAGGTAATTCTGAATGCCCGAAGGGCACTCAGCGCAGCCTGGCTGTCCGAGAAGATGCATATCTCTCTATTCCTAGAGCCCATGCTTAGGTTCTCCTCAGTCAGATCTTTATTGCATAATCTTCAGCCTGGAAAACTGTGGAGTAGCAACCGAGGGGTCTGGCAATGAGGTGATAGATACCTCCGGCTTAACGCCATATATTCCGGCTCCAGTTCCGCAGGCCATTTTGGACCCATCCGTGAACCAGGATCCCCCAATCTGGCCCCGTTTTTCCAGCTTTTAACCCATTCCGAACGTGACATAATATCACTTGGAAGGGGAGCTCAAAGTTGGACAGCACTCCTCCCCAGTCATCTTAAAGATAGGGCCAGGGTCAACCTTCTGAATAATGTCCAAGTGCTTGGCTAGGGAGCTTCTTTGCTTCCATTGGCCATTGTTCATTAGTCTGTACGCGCTAGCCTTTGCCTCCGCTTGTATCAAAAGATGCAGCGGAGGCAACCCCACCAGTACCTCCAATGCAGTCGTTGGGGCAGTACTGAATGCCTCCGAAATCTGCATGCATACCAGTCTTTGAACCCCAGAGAGGTTCTTCCTGTTCCGTTTTCGGCCACCATACTACTTACTGCCCCGTAAGTGAGGACGGGTAAGATGGTCCGCTTATTGAGCCAGTGGGCCATTTTTGGGGAAAGTCCCCATGTTTTCCCGCAGGCTCTGGTGACTCCACAGAGAGACTTCTTTGCCTTCTGCGTCACATACTCTAGATGCGCTCTCCAGGTGAGTTTGGAGTCTAACATGATTCCCAAATATTTCACCTGACCAGACACTTCTAGAGTTTTTCCGAAGGAGTTCAATGAGCTAAAGCATTCCACATTCCTTCTTCTGGTAAATGGAACCAAAGTGGTCTTAGAGGAGTTGACCATCCCCTGCACCACCCCTCCACCTCTCGCAGGGCCTCCTATAGCAGCTGACTGACAACAGTCTCGTGTCTACCCCTGACCACGACCACCACAACGTCCGCGTAAGCAAGGACAGAACACCCCCTGCGATCAAACTCTACCAACAGTTCGGCTACAACTATGCACCACAGAAGGGGAGACAAGACCCCCCCTGATGGCATCCCCTTGTAGCGTCGTTTTAAGCGTCTCCTCAAAGAGGACGATCATAAATTATCTTAGCTGTTGCTTTTCCAAGCCCCGCAACTCTCCCCCGGACCAGCCCAGGGCTCCTGGATAAGGGTGAAGGAGATGTTTTCTCTCACGAGATACCTGGACAGGGCCGAGGATGCTCCCCTACTGTGATGGAGGTTTACTTGAAGTATCCTCCATCGGAATGTGGAGTGCTTCGCCTTCCTGTCCATCTTCCTTGGGCTTAGATATAACCCGGAACCTGACGAGATCTATCCCGAGCAAAGCCTCGTGCCCAGATCTCCTCAGTCTCTCCAGGGTCTGATCTTCCACGTCGAAGACCAGGTTTGCCCCTGAGTCTCCACTCTTCTACTAATGAATCTCCGGTCCGCCGTCTCCAAGTCCTCATTTTGAATGCGGAGCTTGTCCAAGACGACCGCTTGAGACGCCTTCCTTAGGGAGCCAGATACCCATACGGATACCTTGTCCACCTAAGTATATCTCTGGCGAGCCCAACCCTCAGCCTACCCCCTCCAACCTGGAGAGAGGGGACCACCTGCTCCAGCCAGAGACACGTGGCCTCATCGTTGCAAACAACAACGAGTAGCCCCTGGACCAGTAACACCCACTGAACTGGGGCCTGCTCTCGCCATCTATGCTGGCGACGATCTCTGCGTGTATCTGATCCGCCTGACTTTCTGTAGTCGGTCGCTAGAATACGCCTCGAGAGCGATCGCCATACGGTGCGAGCTGAGGGCATCCCTGAAGGAAGGAACACGATGGTACCTCGTCAGGACCCCTTGCCCTCTTGCTCTCTCTTTCAGACTTGCCCGAATCGGTGCTTGGCGTGCTCACCTCCGACCGTACCCACTTGGGAGTCCGCAGGGATGCAAAGGGGGCGGCCACCTGCACCACCCTCCCCACAGCCCCGCCGTCACTGCCCCCGGAGTCCCAGCCACGCCAGCTCTCACCGGTTGCTTGGAAGAGGCCCTCCTCGCTGCATCCTCTTCCACATACAATTAGGGATCCACTCCTTCCCCCCAGCAGCCGCCCTGGGCCTCGCCTCTTGCCTCCGCTGGGCTCCACTGGGCCTTTTGGGAGTGATTTTAATGCCCCCAATTCTTGAAGACACTTCCCCGAGGGGGTCCGCCGGAGAAGAGCCTGGACAACCAGACCCTCCAGCCTCCACCCTCCCACAACTCCCTTCAACCGGGGCGGACTGATTGCCCCCCGTAGTTTTGATCATGGCTGGTGTTCCTTCCTTAGACCCTAGGGATTCACCACCTGCCGATGATAGAGAACTGAGCGAGCCTTTAAGCTCGCCCCTTTTTCTTAAATTTTTATTTTTATTTTTAAGTTGTTCGCTCATGTTGGTCCCCCGAGTGCTGAGGAATTAAACGGTCGCCTGCAGCAGAGCCTCTTACCACAGGAAGGCTACATTACAATGGGGTGTCACCCGGTTCCTCAGGGTAACCGCTACCGCACATATGTTTAAACACCCTGTACGCATCCAGCCTCGACCCGCATCACTTCTCGGCTTGGGTGGGGATACCTATAAAAGGACATGACAGAATACAAGGATAGGAGAGGGTGAGTGGGAGGCCGGAGGGGGTTTACTTCGGTCCGTCAGGGTCCCGTTTGCCACCTCCCAAGGGAGGTGCCCGGACCTCACCGCTGGAGGTGGGGTTGACTTGGGGAGTTAAGGCGATCAGAGACGCACAAGGCACTCTGACATCCCCCTGGTGGTCCTCAAAAATATAGTTACTGCGAGATACTAGTAAACAGATTTATTAATATTAACCCAAAGTCATGATCAGTCTATATTACTTGTAATTCATCGAAATGAATAAATTTTAGGTGTTTGTGTTTTTTAATAAATAAATAAGAAAGTTAAAAATAATGCTAGCATCAAATGAGTTCACTTATCTACTACGTTGACGTCATATTTCATTATGGATGTTAAATTTTATAATTAATTAACTTAAAAACTGTTTTAAGAACCAGTGTATATGATATGTCGTTATAAATCTAATTTTTTTTTCCATCATGTATCTTATCAGTATAAAATGCTCTAAATATCTTTTTAACACTTATTGTTCCACTTAATTCAGTCCATGTAGAATTTATTGTTATCTAAATAAATCTTGAATTGCATCATTCTATATTTGCGTTTAAATATTTAACTTCACAATAATTAATATTCCTATAAATTAATTACATATATAATGTCATATGTACTTATATTTCATATCATTTCCGTTAAAGGTGAGTTTATTTATAGTTTAATAAGATAAACAAGATTTGTTAGGGAAGGGAATAGCTAAGTGGTTAGCGTACTGGACTCGCACGCGGAGGGACTTAGGTTCGAGTCCAGCTGTGCTACCCTTAGATTTTTTCTTCCTAGGAGCCTCTACAGCTCACTGTCCGGTTAAGGATAATGTTGTCTGAAACGAGAGAACATTGTCCGTCAATGACCATTGATGTTGACGCGCATTGAATTAAATAAAAAAAAAAAAAATTACTCCATTAAATCAGACATACAACCTAATCTAGTCTTTCAAGATCACTGTCCATCCTTGGATCCATCGCATCGCATTCAACAAAGAGGTACACACTGCTCAGATGGGAGGGCGGCAAGTGGTAGAGGTCGTCTGTGTACAGTAACTTCCTCAACAGACGCGTTAATCTACAAACTAATTTGCAAGCCGCTGCCAGGTGCCTAGCTACACCTCTGCAGATCACATTAGCTAGTATCTATCTGCCACATAGTTTCTAGCGTATTCTTAGAGTAGTATAATTTTTGTTGTGCAGGAACATTTGTATACTCTAGTTAACTAGTACAATAAAAAGCCTCCTTAGGGTACGTTACATAGCGAATTTTTTAAGTAAAGCCTATGTGTTTTATGTAATATAAAACTGCTCCTAATTTCATTCAATTACAAATCTAGTTCTTAAAATAAGGGATGGCATAAACAATATTCTACATTTCCTTTATCGATTAAAATCGATGATATAAGACGGGATTTATGGAAAGATACTAAACAATTAATGCTCGAAGGTAGCGGGGATCTGGATGACCAAAGTGTTCTGGGAGAATGTCATATAGGACCACTGTCATCCCAGCCTCCTGTAGCCAAGAATCACGAAAAAAAAATGAATGATTTGAAGGCGCAATTGCGGCCCCCCAAAAGTAGTTTCCAAAGAGTTATTACTGATAACTGCCAAGATAATCTAAACGATTCATTAATTTTGTTTTAATTCATTAAAAATTATAATTAAGAAAAGAGGAATACATAAAGAATCTTTAATATAGGTTTTTAATTGAAGATTAACATAACATATATTTATATTATATACAGATAATAATTTACAATTTATAACCTACAGTCATCACAGAGCAAGATTTACATATAAAAATAATTTTATAATGCACGTATAAAACATATAAACATATATATCCAATATACAATATATAAATATAAATTTACATTGACATATAATGGTGAATATAATATTTATTTCAGATTTATTCACTGATATTCAATTGTAGAAAAAATACATTCTTAAGATTGGTAAAGTCTTTCAGATTAATCAGAATTAAAATTAATTAATTACAAAGTTAATCCCATAAATTAGAAAAAACTTTAAAGCAAGTTAGAGCTCTCAATGGTATCACTCTGTCAAAATCTGATAATTTCAAATTTAATTACTGGAAATAATGTCAACAAAATGATTCATTTTCCTTATGAGACTGGCTGGGTGATGGTGTAGGTTGTAAGAGTAAATACTTTTCTTGTTTAGGCGGTAAAGTTTCCTGTAAAGATTCAGAGATATTTGCCACTATCTTTCTAAACATTACACCATTAATATTTTTACCTAGATAATATAGAAATAACCAATCTGAAAAACACAATTTTCTAGTAACTACTTGGATATCTTGTCTTCTCAACGCTGGACCTGGACTAAGTTCACCCCATATCCATTTATTGAAAGCTGGACTACTGCGATGCAATAGAAACGTTAATAATCTCCATATTAATCCCATACAAGTTACAATAAATAATATTAAAAACCAAAACCATAACATGCAATAGAGTTTTTCGTTAATTATATTTAAAGACATAACACAAATTGTATCGTGTATTTGTAATGAACCAGAAGCACCATATTTACGAAATGTACATTTTGTTACTTTTGGAAATACCATTTCTAAAGTATCTTTGGAATTTTTAATCCATTCAATGCCTAAATTAAGAAATTTTCCTTGTAAAAATGTATTAACCAACATTATTTGTAGAATTAAATTTATAACGTTTAATGTTTCACATAATACTAAAGATCTAGCCCAGTCTCTGTTTACACGAAATCTGGTAAATGTAAGATATGCGTTTTTCATCAACATAACCTTCTTATTTTGCAAATCTTCTGATTCAATTTTATATCCATTAATTTCAGATTGTTGTAATGCTATTAGTGGTGATGTAGACATGGTCAGTACAATAGCTTTCAGCCTTCCATTTTCCATATATTTCCAAATAAAATATGGTAAATAAAACATCAAACCTTGAAGGAATAAAACAAATGGTACCCACTGATAATAGGCATGCCTTATTATTGGATCTTGACCCGCTATAAATGGGCCAACACCTGGATGAGCATTTTGTGCAACATTATTACTAGAATTATGATATTTCAAAACGGTAAAAGTTGTTGAAAAAAAACAATAAGTATTTATAACATGATGCAGATAACCTTCACTAATACAATTAATATGTTCTTTGATAAACTCTCTGGAACCAACTAACACGGCACAAGCGAGTAAAAACCAAAATGTAATACGGTAATGCAAACTAAACACTAGATTAGTAGTATAAACATTTTTCTGTCCAATATTTGTCTTACTTTTAAAATTGCCGAACACAAACATATTGCCGGAATGAAGTAGAAAGTACAACTAAACAGCCGTGAACAAAACTCTACAGACCGAAACATTTAATCCGTGAATGCCTGATAAAATAAAAAAAGTGAGGGAATGAACTATAAAAAAAGACAAGAGGTTGATAGATAAGGTAACTCCGAGAAGTGGAATATTGTTATTGATTTATTTTGTCACTTGATTGGGTAGGTGATCTCCATTGTTTACCGGCATAATAAAAAGTTCAAACACTTGATTACCTTATTTTTTTGTCTTAGATAATCAATGTTACAATTCGACACGCTATAACTTTCCCAAACAGTTACTTTGGAAAATGAATTTCCATTACTCAGAAACATTACTATTAACAAATTTATTTCTTCGTTTAAACTAAAAAAGAAATATAATTTGTTATTTATTTGTAGGTACATAACAACTTTTTTCTTTACATAATATCAATTTTAAATGTATTTAGGATCAGTCATAAGAGATTGAAATCAGGAATTTTATACTTTCAATCGGCATATTTATTATATTGTTTTATTTTTAAATGATTCATCTAATCTAAATAATGTAGTGACATTCTATCGAAATGGTAGGTACTACGTTAACAGTTTCCGTTCCAAATGTTCGTACATAATTGTTTCCTCCTTGCATAATTACATACACAATTAACATTCCCATTTTACTGTGCAACATGGATATTCCAATAAAACTATGTTTTTTTTTAGACTCTCGATCGTCACTTGCAAATTGATGGGAGCTTGGAACTATTCAATCGTTCTTTCATCCGTACAGATTGAGCGTAACAGAGAGGGTGAGGTGCGCCCTGAAAGGCCCATGGTGCGCTGAACTTCGCTATCGACAACTTGAAGTTTTTAGCCAGCCAGTTGTGGTGGATTTTCAAACCCAGACTGTTTCTTCGATTATTGAAGCTCAAATTACATTTTGTTTAGTACTAATTGATCTGATATAAAGATTTTGTATATAGGATTCAGAAGATATGACTTTTCTTAACATGTCTTTTTTGAACACAAGTAGGCAAGCAATAAAGTTCGAGAACACCAAAGTTCTTACCAAAGTAAGAACAATTACAACAACATAACGTAAGAAACATTTGGGGAAATAACTTCATTTTATCAAAAATTCTCCGCTATCTTCCCCAAAAATGCAATAGTCTTTCTAAGCACAATTTATAATGCAGTACTTTAGAATCATTCATTTCCCGATATTTAAGAAATTCTGGTTAGTCCATTCCATTCCGAAACATCATAAAACTCAACATATTCCTATCTCTTATCATCCTATCTGACTGTTGCCTATTCTTTACAAAATCCTTGAGAAACTTCTTCTAAAACACATCGTCCCTATAGTTGAATCCAAATAATATTGTACTAGTTCACTAATTTGGGTTCAGACGTAACAATACTACTAATAGAGTTGCGTTGTTGACGCATAGCATTCCTTCTTGTGAAGAATGAGTGTTGCTCAAGTGTTTTCCTCGATGTAAGCAAGCCTTCGATCGGGAATGGCACCCAGGTCTGCTCTGGAAACTGAAGAACATCCTACCATTCACTTATTAACTCATTCTAAAGTCCTATTTGGTAGATCGCTACTTCCTAGTACACGTCGGAAGAACTTCAGTTTCTCCTATCCATAAAGCCAAACCGAGCGAGATTTAAATTTGAAGAAAACTCGTCAGCTTGTCTAACAAAATACATATACTCGTATTATCACTGAAGAAAGAAAATTATATACAGATGTAATAGGATCCAAAGAGTGGGATCTAAAGCAGAGAGAAAGAGAGAGATATAAAATTGGGAGTCTTACTCGCTACTTAGGCCAAATTAGAGTGGTTTAAATACAGCTGCGCTAGCCCTACAGGAGACAGTCTTTCAACAGTTTATACAGCAGTTACAATGCGTCAACAACCAACTATTATCTTTCTCTTCACTCACTCTATATATCTGCTACTATTTCTATACTGGTGTAAAGTCTTGGCAGTTTGTGATACTTTCTCATTATACAGTATTCAGCATTACTTCCAGTTTATTTAACTTTTAAATCCAGTTCTCTCTTTCTCATGCCCATTATATAGAACAAGTCTAGAGGAAAAGCGAGTTCAAAAATTATGAGAACAGTCAAGAAAGAGAAACCATGAAATCAGTACAGGTTGTTCCCGAATTGCATCTTTTCGAAGAATTGCAAATAGAAAATTGAAGATGTGTATCTTGAAGTGAAAACTGAAAGAAAAAAATTGGGGTGAAACAGTTACATCACTTTTTCTTATTGCAGTTTATAGACTGACAAATTACCATCATGTTTCTGTTTCTTATCATCCATCATATCATGTGTTTTGTCATCAATTTTATATCAATAGGAGGATCTGAATTTAATAAAATGATTTGTTTGTGGAAAGCATAACTCCTCCTAAACCTCTTTAATTGAACTTTCTAGGGGAAAGAATTCAAACGAAACTTATATGTCCCCGTATTCATAGTTAGTATGACAAATTTAAAGAAATCCGTCGGTGTTTTAATAGTACCGCAAAGATAATGCAACCACAGCAGAGAGAAGAGAGGCTCTCTCTGGTTAATAGAGATTACTCTCTGACTTAGGCAAGCTAGAGTGGGAGAACCTGTGTATATAAGCTAGTGGGAATCTATCTAAAGGAATCTATCAGATACCACCATATAACAGTACATCCTATCGTTTCATATCTTTACTCTCACCATTCATTCTCTCATTTTCATTATAAAGTCCCGTGCAGTTAGTGTAAACTTAGCTACATTATATTAGTGTCAGCATATCTCGTTCATTTAATCAAACCCAATTTCTCTCCCCATTATAGTGTTTATATGGAGTAGAACGCAGAAAACTGAAAAAAATTGTTCAGTAAAAACTCAATTCCGGCCAATCGATTTCCTTCAAACTCGGGATTTTGGCAACATATTTAGGTAATTCAAATTAATATTATTTATAAGATAGTATTTTATATTAAACGGAAATAGTTCTTAACAAGGCAACTTAACCCCATCCCTCACCTGAGGATAGATGGCAGAACGCTGAAACCTCAAAGCTCCGTCAAGTACTTAGGGGTGCATCTAGATGCAAAACTGACCTTTTGGGAGCAGGTGCGGCGCTCTTCGGAGAAAGCGCCGAAGGTGTTTATGAGTCTGAGCAGGTTGATGGCCAATATGGGAGGACCGAGGGCCAGCAGACGCCGGCTCCTCATGTCTGTCGCGGACGCCGTCCTCCTGTATGGATGTGAGATCTGGACTAGCGCTCTTACAAAGGCGAGACACCGGAGACGTATGGCCGCGGTACAAAGAAGGGGGGCGCTTAGGATAGCCAGCGCGTACCGGACGGTATCTGAGCCGGCTGTCCTAGTGATCGCAGGGGTGATCCCGATTGACCTTCAGGCCAGGGAGAGGCAGGAGGTTTGGAAGAGGAAGGGAGAGCCAGTCGAAGCAGATGCCAGGCTGAGGGCCAGACGGGCCACACTGCAAAGTTGGCAGGAGCGTTGGGAGAATGAGCACCGCGGTAGGTGGACCGCGAAGCTTATCCCCAGTCTGTTGGAATGGGTAAGTAGGCGGCATGGCGAGGTCGACTACTTCCTCACCCAATTTCTCACAGGACATGGCTGTTTTGCCGCGTACCTGTGGAGGGTGGGGAAAGTGGGAGACCCGTCGTGCATCTACGGGGATGGAGAAAGAGACGATGCTTTTCATACCTTTTTTAGGTGCGGCAGATGGGACCGAGAACGGCGGAGATTGGAAGCGGAAATCGGGAGGATCTCCCCGGATACGGTGGTGAGGGCCATGCTCGCCGGAGCGGATCGTTGGGACTGGGTGGCTACCTTTGTCCGGACGGTCCTGCGGATAAAGATAGGCGAAATAAGTAGACACCTCGACCTCCCGAGGACGGGGTCCAGCTAAGCCGGAGGCAGCCCGTAGTGGCATTACGAGGCACCACCCCGAAGTACCACCATAAGCAGTTCCGGGGTGGACAAGTGCCTGTGAGAGAGGGCGGGGGGTTTAGTGGGTGCAAGCCCCACATTTGTGCGTAGGCATTTTCCCCCCCTCCGTAAAAAAAACCAAAAAAAAAACCATCCCTCTCTCAAAAGCTGCCTTAAATGAATTTAAACAGTTTCCATATAAAAATTCTAGCTCTTAGTATGTGTGATTGATATTACAAGTTTAAAGAAAATCGCAAAGAAGTTAAAAAAAAAAAAAATCAGTAAAGTGGAAGTACTTTCGTTTTAGAATATTTGACAGATAACTTACTGGCATATTCCATGGTGATACCTAAACGAAATTCAAGTTTGAACTTTTTTTTTTTTTTCGTTTTTTAGCATACATACGAGGCATGTCCAGTAAGTAAGTGTACTGAGGCTTTCACGGCCGGAGGGATTTTGTTTTCGACATGTTGGCTACACTGTCGTGTATTCCTCCCCTGAATCCTCCCCTCCGCAACGATACCGGTTCGAAGTCAGTACGTTGAGAACTGTCGACGCGACAATACGTTTCGTGAAAAATGTCAATCCAATCTCCCGCCAAGTTGAATCGAGTGGAGGCCAGGCAAGAGTTTTTGAGACGCTACAAACTCCATGGAGATGAATTTCTCCGCTCCATCATTACTGGAGATGAAACTTGGGTTGCACCCTACACACCTGAAACCAAAAGGCAGTCTCAACAGTGGCGTCACATCTCTTCACCCTCCGCCAAAAAGTTCAAAACCAAAATTTGAGCCAAGAAAATCATGGCATCCGTGTTTTGGGACTGTCAAGGCATAATTTTAATTGAATATATGCCTCAAGGGGAGACCATTAACTCTGCAAGATACTGTGAGACCCTAAAAAAATTGCGGAGGGCAATTCAGAACAAAAGGAGAGGCATGCTGACAAAGGGAGTCTGCCTGCTGCACGACAATGCCAGACCACACACGGCCAACGCCACCAAGGATCTGCTTGCCTCGTTTTACTGTCCTAAACCACCCCGCGCATTCCCCTTCAGCAGATAGTAGCACCTTCAGATTACTATCTCTTTACCTCCCTGAAGCTGCACATGGGTGGATAAGGTTTTCAACCGACGAGGAGGTGAAGGGGAAGGTGGAGATGTGGACGAAGGGGTTGGCGGGAAACTACTTCGAGGAAGGCATCAAAAAATTAATACCTCGGTTAACCACCTGCATTGAGAGGAATGGTGACTATGTCGAAAAATAGCTTACATATGTACTAATATAACCAGGTAATTTTTTTGTTCAAATAAAAATTTTTGTAACCTACAAAAATTTAGTACACTTACTTACTGGACATGCCTCTTATATACAAAACCGTTATCTAAAAACCACAGTTTTGGTCTCAGGGTATTTCAAAACGTGTATTTCCGGTGAAAACACCGGATGTCTAAAATTTGACAGTTACAATACTTCCTCAAACTAGAAATAAGAGAAAGTAAAAAGAATAGCAATGAAAATAGAAAAGAAAGTGCATGGAAGTAATTAATGAATCGGTGTCTGGATGAAATTACAGTAATGGCGTTCTAAGAAATTCTCAGTGACCCAACTGTTTGGTAAAAAGTGTGCATTTATTTCGGTAATTCGAAACTACAGATGGATTCTATGAGATCTACGAATTTATAGGAACAAATACATACATCTTAGGAAAAATAGTTAATCCATAATTTTATTACTTTTTCTTATTTTTCATTTACACACACCCATTGGAACAGTGGAATGCAGAAAGGTAGGATTAAATGGTTGAAGGATTCCTTGAAGCGGTCAGAGTCAAAGATTTCTATGCAACTTAAGCCTGAGGCATCACCTATTTTTAATTAGACTATTCTCAACTGTTTTAATATACGTTTAATTAAATAAATTATATCAGCTTATTCCTATCTAGTCATTACAAAGTAATTACACGTTTTTTTTAAGATAGGTACTAACACAATGTAACAATAATGAACATTTGCCAGTGTTATGTTGTTTCAAAAAATGTTTTCATTTGACTTCTTTTTAATCTTGAAAGTTAAAATACTAACTTGGCTCAAGAATTTCGATTTTTTTTCTATAGAGTTTTGCGTGTATTTGGGTGATTTTTTTGTAGGCAATTTCCGGTTAACCGATTTTCATCAAATTTGGAATTCTAACAATTCCATCTTGTGGAGCGCTTTACTTACCTTGGAGTTGAGATAAACAGCGAGAACAAGGTAAGTAATGTTTTGGTGTGATGTGTGTTTGTAGTAAGTAGCACGAGCGATTTTGTATAAAGGGCTTGTAAGTATGTTTGAGGAAAATATAGAAGTATAAGAATAATTAAGAACACACTGGTAGATTAATTTAAATATATTATCTTTAAGAGAAATTAAGTACTTTGAATAACACAAATAAAACTTATAATAAATTCTTATAACTTAATACTGGTATTAGCTCTGATGCTTTCACCTTGATTTCTAGCACAAGTCTGTCCTTAAAATATCTTTTTTCTTTGTTTCTTCAATTCCTCCCCTTTGAGGAGAAGGGGTAGTGAAATGCCATCCATCATTGTTCTTGAACCGTACAAGTAACTGGACTTGTATACCTGGCTTGTCCTTTTGCAAGGGAATTGTTACTATCTTGATATTTCTTAATTTAATATATTTTTATGTTTTGCATCCATCACATAAGTAATAAAATTATGGAAAGAATTATGGCCTATTTAAAAAAAAAAAAAAAAAACATGAAAATATTATACGGTTCGTTACATCTAGCAGGATAAGTTGGCTTGGACATATAAGAAAGATTGCAAGAAAACAGAATGTTCAAGAAAATCATAAGAGAGAGTTTTGCCGGAAAACGAAAGAGAGGACACCCAAGAAAGATATAAATTGACGACCTGGAAGAAGATTTTGGAAAGTTGCGAGAGAGGGACTGGAGAGCTATGGAGAAGAATAGTATGGGAGGCCAAAGTTCATGTTGGACTGTAGCGCCCGTTAAGAAGAAGAAGAAGAAGAAGCACGAGCAATCCCATCTCAATATACTGGTGAATCTTAATATATTATAATTAATGCAGTTCTAATCAATATATAGGTGGTAGTAATATATACACATTGTAGTGACTGTACTTTAGTGGAATGCTGAACGCTACAGTTTCCCTAGAAACTCCAAAAAAATCAATATGCTAGTAAAATATTTCAAATAAAAGTCGGTTTAAACAGTATACGAAGCTTAAAGAAATTCGTTGGAGCCATTTTTGAGCGAGTGACTGAAAAAAAAATAGATTTAGTATCGTCCAGTTCCGGTTGATTACTTTTACCAAAGCCTTCGTGTCAGATGCAGTGGTAGTACTTATATATATATATTTTTTCTTCTTATTGAACGAAATGGTCTAAAATTGGAGTACCGCAATACTTGCTTTTACCAGAGGAAGAGAAAGTATTGTAATCGTGTCAAATTTTCAATATCGTGTTTTCATCAAAAATATCCGTTTCGAGGTCCCCTGAGTCCAAAAAAGTGGTTTTTAGCAAATGGTCTGTGTGTGTGTGTGTGTGTGTGTATGTATGTATGTATGTATGTGAACACCATAGCTCAAAAACGAAAAATCGTAGAAAGTTCGGACTTGATATACCGTTTAGTTATCACCATGTGATCCGACAGTGGGTCATCTGTCAAAATTCCTCGACCGGAAGTACCATTTTAATAGTTATTTTTTTTTACATTTTTGCGATTTTCTCAAAAATGGCTCCAACGATTTTCTTCAAACTTGTAATATCAACTACACATACTAACACTAACTTACACATACTAACTTTTATTTATAACATTTTTCCGGTAAAATTCATTTAAGGGCACTTCTTGGAGAGGGGTGGGGTTAGGTTTTCATCTAAAGTGCTATTTCAGTTTATTAGACAATTCTGTCTTCTTAATAATGTTAATTAAAATTAAATATGTTGTTGAAATTCCGAGTTTGAAAAAAATCGGATAACCGGAAGTGCGTTTACTTTACCAGTTTACTAAATGATTTTTTTTTCACTTTTTCGCGATTTTCTCAAAAATGGCTTGGACGATTTTCTTGAAACTTCTAATATAAACTAAACATGCAATGATCTACATCATTTATTTCAAATATTTCTCTGGGAAAATTTATTTTAGGGCACTTTTAGGGGAGGGGTGGGGTTACAGCTTTCTCTAAAGTGGTATCATAGTTGATTATATAATTCTATCATCGAAACAAAATTAATTAAAAATAAATAGATGGCCAAAATTCTGAGTTTCAACAAAATTAGTAAACCGGACCGCGCTTTACTGAAGAGTTTTTCAGTTTTCGACGAATTTCGTTAAATTTGGTACACGAACTATAAAATTTGTCAATTATAATTTTGAGAACTGGAGTAAGAAAAAAGTGTGTGAGTGTTTCACACCAAATTTTTTGTTTTGTTGAAGGCGCTTCACATCTATGGTCATTAGCCCCCGGAGCCTTCTCAGTGCACTGTCGTTCTCCGGACAGCCGGACAGTGCGCTGAAGAGGCTTCTAGGAAGAGAAAGAAAATGTAAGGATAGTACTTATATTTCAGGCGTCAAATTTATGAAATTCAATTTTCATTTGAAAAACATGTTTCATGCTTTCTGAAAAGAAAAAAAAAAAGAAGGTTTTTTATTCTGTATGTATGTATGTGCACATTTCTATGTTCTTTGTTTGAAAAAAAATATTCCAAAAACGAAGGATCGGGAGAAATTGAAACTTGATTTTCTATTAAGGTATCTCCAGGATATGCGGCATAAAGATTTCGATCAAAAGCCGCACGTGAATTTTAGGAGTGGTTTCTCAGATTTTCTCGAAAACGGCTTGACCAGTTTTCTTTATTCTTTGCATACTGAAGCTTTCATATTTACACACATTCCCGGGAGAATTATTTTATGGTTTACTGGAAAAGTTATAGAATTAACTCCAATAAACTGTCATTCTAGTGGAAGAACGAAATGAAAAAATAATAGTTTTGTGAAAATTAGATAGTTCAAATATTTAGTGATGGGGATAGAGCCAGGTATACTACAATCTAGGTAAATGCAAACCAAAAGACAAAGGCGCAAAAATCCGTTAAATTAATACAATGCCACTTGGCCAACTGTTTTGTAAGAGAAGGCATTCTTTCAGACAGTCTGCATTCTGCTTCCAAAGCCAGAACACTTGCTTCAGGAATCGCTCTCTTAAACTCATGCCAGTGATAGAGATTTGCCTTTATTCTAGATCATTTATTAAGATATAGTTTTTATTGTCGACACCGAAGCAGAACAGTTTTTTCTCGCTCTCTTAGAAACAGTGGCAGTTTTAGTTAAATCAATCCAGTATACTTATAAGCATATTATTGTGATATTATAAAGATTAAATTCTTTTAGAGAATAATATAATTATTTTAAAAATAGTGGTGCTCTCTTGATTCTCTCTTAAACATATATACTTACAAATCCTTTTACTAGACCGCTCGGGCTACTACAAACATACAACAACACATCACACCAAATACATTATAATATCAACATATAAAGTGAGGATAATTAAATTGTCAAAATTGTAATGTGGAAATGCAGTATTAATTTTTTTTTTTACTTTCTCTTAAGCATGAGGAAGTATGTTGTGGTTGGTTCCAAAGAGAAGGGAAGCATTAGAGATATTTTCCGTGATAGCCTGCTTCTTTTTGAGGTCATCGACCGGTTTCTCATCTAGTGTGAAACACGCACACAACTTTCTCTTATTGCAGTTTACAAAATTTTAATTGACAGATTTTATAGTCAGTATTACCAAATTTAATGAAATTCGTTGGTATTTTTATGGAGAAAATCGCGAATGGAGACTTTTGAAAGAATGGTTGGGTTATGTTTTCTTTTAAAATATTATTTTACTATTATATGATTTCATCATCTACGTATATAATACTAATCAGAATTACATATGTTGCCATAATTCCGAGTTTTTAAAAGATCAGCAAGTGCGTTTTTACCGGCTAGTTTTTCTGCTATTTTCTCTGAAAAAGCATCGATAGATTTCATTAAATTTGGTATACTAACCATAAATACAGTGACCCAACACGTTTTTTTGTAAATTTTATTCTGATAACGTTCTTTTAACGGCGTTTGGGGGGGGTGGTGTAAGGTTATACTTTCCTCAAATAAAGTAGTTTAATTAAGTTTAAATTCTCTCATTGAAATACCCTTGAAGACACCTAAGCATCTAGTAAGAATTATAAGTTTGAAGACAATTTATAACTGGTAAATTGTAGTGAGAGAAGACCACGAAGTAGAAACATTTTTTTTCATAGATTTATTGATATAAGTTCGTTAACGTCTAAACGATTATGGAAAGGAAGCTTATTGGAATTCCTTCGGTTGTTTCTTAGATTACATTTCTTGGAAATGTGACAGATCGACGGGAAGCAATTCCAATAATTATTTGCTCTAAACATTTTTTTTTTTTTTTTAATTTAAGGTTCGCCAACAAAAACAGTGTTCTCTCGCTAAGTCAACACTGCCCATGACCGAACAGTGAGCTGTAGAGGCTCCTACAAAGAAAAAAAAGTCTAAGGATGCACTGGACTCGAAACCTGGACCTCCACATGGGAGTCCAATGCGCTGACCACTTAGCTAATCCCTCCCCTCTAAACATAAACTAAAGCTCTAAACTAAATTACTAAACATAAAGTAGCTCAGTTGAAATTTGAATTCATTTGAAATGAGACCAATTCGCATGGTCACAATATTTCTCATTTGAATAATGAACGAATTAAAATGATATAAAGCAGGCCTTGGTGTTCTACTTGTATGATTAAAAAAGATGAGAAAGAAGCTGAATGAAATGGTTGTATTGTAGTTAGATTTGTTGATGATGTTGGCAGAACGTTGTTATAAGAAGAAAGTACTGATGAGGTTGGTAGTTATAGGGAGCTCCAGGTAGTATAATTAATTAGAGATTACTAGTGAAGAGTTGAGGTTTATACATATATATAGGTGTGTGTGTGTGTGTCTGTGTGATATTTGAAGAGTAGTAGAAAGGTAATACTGGATGTAGTGTTGGTTTGTTAACTTTATCTGCTACAATACACTGTGAGCTCACCCTCTTTTGATCGTGACATGTTTGAAGACAAGGGTTATCAATCATATACACTTCTTCATATCCAATCTACTACACTCACTCACCATCCCGCTTCTAGCACTCTATTTCATCGTAGTTCTATCATTCTACCTACTAATCTAACTTATTACATCTTATATATATATGGTACCCAAAAACACTGGGTTTCTATAAACCAATGGAACAGAAAAATCTATATCAGGAGCAATGCATAAATTTTTATTTCCTTTTGTTATTCTAGATTAAGCGTATATGCACTCGAATGCAGGGGATTACAATTGTGAGATAACATAATTTTGTTAAATTTTGTTTTAATTGTCCTTGCAATAAAGTGCAGTTAGGATAAAAATCTGATGTGGAACGACTTTTATTGCAGTTACTGCAACTGCAGTAAATCGACAAATTTTCATCAAACTTGCATTTTGCATAAAAATTGCCCTACCAAAAATATAGTGGTGGTACAATTGGTTCTATGCAGGTAGATTATAATTACATTGTAGTCCGGAAAATAGTGCCATTAAACTTTAAAAAAAAAAAAAAACTGGTGTGAAACACTCACAAAACTTACTCTTAATCCAGTTTTTAAAATTAAAATTGACAAATGTTACAGTTAGTGTACCAAATTTGATGAAATTCGTCGAAAACTGAAAAAAAAAAATGTTCAGTAAAAGCGTACTTCCGGTTTACGCTTTTATTAATTATTAATTTTCTTGAAACGCGGAAAATTTTAGCCGTCTATTTATTTGTAATTTCTTTTGTTTGGATGATACAATTGTATAATCAACTATGTATAGCACTTTAGTGAAAAACATAACACCACTCCTCCCCGAAAACTGCCCTTAAATGAATTTTTCCAGAGAAATGTTTTAAATAAAAGTTGTAGATCATTATATGTATAGTTAATATAGGATGTTTGAAGAAAATCATCGGAGCCATTTTCGAAAAAAGCGCAAGAAAGTAAAAAAAAAAATACCAGAAAACTGAAAAATTGATTTCAGGAAAAAAGCACTTCCGGTCATCCAATTTTTTTCAAACTCGGAATTTTAACAACACAATTAATTAAAATTAATATTATTTAGATGACAGAATTGCATAATAAACTGAAATAGCTCTTTAGAGGAAAACCTAACCACACCCCTCCCTCAAAAGTGCCCTTAAATGAATTTTCCCAGAGAAACGTTTTAAATAAAAGTTGTAGCTCTTTGTAAGTGTAGTTGATATACCAAGTTTTTCATGAAAATCGGAGACATTTTTGAGAAAATCGCAAAAATTAAAAAAAAAACTAGTAAAGTGGTACTTCCGGTTGAGGAATTTTCGCAGATAACATACTGTCAGTTCCCACACACACATACACACACAGACCATTTGCTAAAAACCGCTTTTTTTTTTGGACTCAGGAGGCCTCAAAACGGTTATTTCCGGTAAAAACTCGATATCGAAAATTTGATACGATTACAATACTTCCTCTTACTAGTAGGAGTAAGAGAAAGTAAAAAAATCGAAAAAAATGTTTAAGAGAAATATAATGATTTTAAAGAAAATCGTTAGAGTTGCTTTCATGGAATTCCAACGATGTTTATAGAACAACCATTATTATAGAGTCGAACTTCCGATTTTCATCTAATTTGGAATTCTAGCCAAGTTTTTAATGTATAAATGTAGCTAAATATTATATAGTTGATATCACCATTGATTTTACTGAAGCGCCACTTTATGAGAAAAGAATAATGTTGCAGTCCCCGAGATCCTTTCAAAAAATCAATTTCTCCTTTGGACAAAATGGTTCAACTAAAAGTGATAGCTACTGATGGATGTTATATTTTTAAAGTTTAAAGAAAATCGTTTGAGCTATTTTCGAAAAAATTACGAAAAACTAAAAAAAAAAAAGAAAAAATGAACTAAAATAGTCCCACTTCCGGTTGGTAGATTTTTAATGAAACCTTCGTGTCTGATGTTATTTAATCGCAGTATAATCGCAATTTGAGCTTCCTGCAATTTTAAATTATGAGATATTTTGTCCACACTCCACGCACACACAAAAACACATACAGTACATACGCTAAAAACATTTTTCCCTGACTTAGGGAAAAATCTCAAAATGTATAGTTTCGAAAATTTGGCGCGATCGCATTACTTCCCCTTACGGCAGTAAGTGAAAGTAGGGATTTTTTTTTTAAAATAAAAGAGCCGGACCCTGGACTAGTTGAATTAAAATTATAATTGTATTAAATTATAATGTCAATAAATAAAAATAAATATATAATTTATAAATATCTGTAGATTTACAAATTTTATTATAGATACTATAAAGACGAAAAAAAAAGAAGAAAAACCTTGTAGTTTTTGTAGAGTATTGTAATAGAAAGAGGATGGATGGTCGATATCAAAAGTATTAATAAATTCCTTCACGTTCCACCTATATCTGTGGATTACACTAGTTACTCCTGTGAAAGGACCCCCCAAATTAGCTATAATTACATTTCATAATAACTTATAGAGAAAATTTTTTCCCACAGTATTATAGGATCAATGTTAACTTCTATTTTATTTCGGTTTTGCATAATATGCACCCGATAATCAGAATATAATCAAATATTATAACAAATCATTATATAGAAAAAATAAAATTTTTGATTAGTTAAATTTAATTCAAAAATTATTATTAATTCGCCATTATTTTCATCGTTCACTATTAAATAACATCCTCAGAGACATTTCCCGTGATAGCCTGTTTCTTTTTGTGGTCATCGACCGGTTTTGGGCGTTCACCAATCATCAGGATGTTTTTTGTCGAACAGTGTAAAAACATAGACTTGCACAGAGCAAATACAGTTGATACACTGAACTGTTGATACTCTGTGCAAGTCTATGTTATTACACTTACAAAAGCATCCTGAAGATGGGAGATTGCCCGAAACTGATCGATGACCACAAAAAGAAGCAGGCTATCACGGACAATATTCTCTGGTGCTTTCCAACTCTGCGGGAACCAACCATAACAAACAACATCTTATTTGATGCACCTTATTCTATCATCTATCGAAAATTATAAATTCCAATTTAAGCTAAAATATTTGGCAAAGCGATATCTTACTATTTTTTTTGTTATTATTTCTTGTTTATTTTGTCCTACTAGAGAAGTAGTACAGTACATTTGGAGCATTTAGATATGACAGAGACACCGATTGAGTCTATATCTATATCTCTCCGACTTTTCCTTTCCATTTCCTATTGGAAGACTGCTTTGACTATCTTTTCTCCTTCATCCATTTCAGATTACCTAGTCATTCAGAATTTTTTTTTTTTTTTTTAATGTTCTTGAGTTCATCCCTGTATACATTACATATATAATTTTTTTCCCTGAATTCCTTGTTAGTTACAATAATTCTAGATACAATGGCACTCTCTCCAGTATTCTATTTGAAGAACAGTCGTTGTCTTTTCAGAATCTGACTTAAATTGATGATTGCTGTGGTTGGTTCCTGCAGAGCTGGAAAGTATCAGAGATATTTTCCGTGATAACCTGTTTCTTTTTGTGATCATCCACAAGTTTTGGGCTCTGTGCAAATCTATGTTATCACAATGTTTTGACAACAAGCATCCTGATGATGGGCGAACGCCCGAAACCGGTCGATGACCATAAAAAGAAGCAGGCTATCATGGAAAATATCTCTGATTAAATTCATGACCGCTTCAATAAATAAATATTAAAATAAAAAAGAAAGAAAGTGAAATACTAATCATTTACACTTAGTGCAATTAACATGGATTTAGTTAACGAGTTTTTAACTGCAACTGCACTTTAGAGAAACCTTTCCGTTATATCTCTACCTGAAATCACTAAATTCAATTTTTTTGGAAAATTGGCCATATTAATATGTATTATTATTATTATTTTTTGTTATTTACAATCAAAATATATGGACCAGCTCACTAGAGCTTTACACATAGTGGTAAACAGAAGAAAAAAAGAAAAAAAATTAGAGGTCTTGATAAAGTCGGGGTTTCAGGCTTCTTGATGAGGTAGGCTCGCCTATATGGTAGTGTGTTGTTGTTGGTAATGTGTTAAGTGTTAAGAAGAAGCTGTCTGTTAATTTGATCATGTGTGTGTGTGTGTGTGTGTGTATCTCTGCAATATCGAGTTCTCTATGTATTTGGGTGTTCCTGATAAACCAGGGTGCGTTTAGCGCTGTTCGTAGAACTTTGTTCTGAAATGTCTGTAAGCGTTTCGTCAGTGTGTTACTTGCTGTGATCCAGACTGGGCAGGCATATGTCAGGAGAGGTCTCAGAAGCGTTTTATAGAGTAGTGTGGCACAGGAGTGTTTGAATGATGTGTTTCTGTTAATAAGTGGGTAGAGCTGTTTCAGTCGGGTGTATGCTTGTTGTAGTTTAGTGTTAATGTGTAGTCTCCAGGTGAGTCTGGTGTCCAGGATCACGCCGAGATAGCGCACTCCTTGGTCTTTTTGTTTCCAAGGGACTTCTTGGTTGTTGATATGCAGAATACGAAGGTTCTCATTCCGAAATCGTCGCAGAGCGAAGATTTTTGCTTCAGTTTTGGAAACGTTTAGCTTTAGTTTCCATCGCTGGAATCAGTTTGATATTGTATCTAAGGACGTCTGTAGTCAGTGATGCTTCTGTTTAAGTCTGTGTTGGAAGAAGCTAGCATGGTGTCGTCTGCGTATGTGGCTAGTGTCGTTGAGGAGGTTCAGGTAGGTCAGAGCAGTAGAGGTTGAAAAGTATAGGGCTCATGATTGCCCCCTGTGGTAATCTAGCGAGAATTCATCGTCTAGTACTGTATGTGCTGTTAAGTCTTACTTGGAAGATTCTGTCTTGTAGAAAGGAGCCAATAATGTGAGTAATATAATTAGGTGCGTTTGTGTTTCTAAGTATTATATATAAGTATATATATTATTAACCATTGATATATATAAGTGACTATATAAATATATATTTATATTAACCATTCCTATGTATGATTAATTTAAAAATAAAAAATAAAAAAGATAAAAATAAAAAAATCGTTGAATCAGTTTTCCATAGTAACTAACAAAGGCCAAATTCAAATATCAAATTTTAACAAATATCACCTTTCTAGAAATGATTTTTAAAAAGATTTTTAGACTTTGTCAATACGGCATTTAATTTGTTGGGATGTCAGATCTAGTGGTCACACGTTAATAGAGGCCACCGCTTATTGGTTGGACCATCTCAATGCCACATACATATCGGGTATATTTATTTACAATTTGAGTTAATTATTTTAGTTCAGTAACACTTACGGTTTTCTGATTATGACCAAAATCTTCGTTTCAGATCTCTTAAGTATCTAATTTGATAGCTAATCAATTCAGGACAAGAACAAATAAATCCTATTTTGTTTAGTTTTTAACCAGTGAATGTAATTAAATGGACAAATTTTGGTATGAAATACTCATACGGTTTTCTTTTCTGCAATTCAAATAGCTATAATTAACAAAACGTCTTCAAATTTTGAATTTTTACTAAATATAGTTGCCTAGAGTATCACACACAGAAGGTGTAACCTCGGAAAAACTTTCAAGCAAAAGCAAAAGCTCTGTCTATACAATCTGTATAATAAAGAACAATTTGTTCTTTATTGAAAAAAAATGTATAAAACTTAAGGAAAAACCTTTGCTAAAAGGTTAATCGGTTTTTCTTTAAACATACGTTTTGACATACATAAGTCGTTTTAATTCTTATTAAATAACCGTATAACTTTTGCAAAATGATAATTTAAAAGATAGTGAATACTAGGTATTAGAAGTATGTGAGATAGATAGAAAATAATGTACGGGGAGGTTTAGAAAATCTATTAAAAGTTATTAAAAAAAAAATATGTCTGCCACTTCAAGTTCTATTGAAACCTAAAATTGATAAAGTAATTTATTACTGCTATAAGAGTATATATTATATTCGTGTCTATATTTGCGGAAATGAGTCTGCAATAATAGACACGAATTATATGTTTAACATTATATGTTTTTGAGCTCCTCTGCATCAGAAAAAAAAGTTGTTTTCAACGAATGATCTGTTTGGTAAATAAAATACCATAAAGACGACAATTTCACACAAAGCCCAAACTTGATATATTCCATTCCGCCATCGCATCTGACACGAAGTTTTCAGTCACAAAAGTCACAAATCCACTTCACTGAATGTTTTTTTTTTTCTTCAGTTTTTCACGATTTTCTCAAAAGTCACTCCAACGATTTTTCATTAAAATTCTTATACAGGACCGGCTCCGAGAAATTTTGACACCCCGTGCAATCCTCATTATCTGCCGGCCCCACACTAACCATAGATTAATCTTAGGAATTTTGAAGACTATTATGTTCAAACATTACTTTCATGGCTATTAATTCTAAATATAGTATCAAAAATTTCATTGTTAAATTCACTGTTAAAGTGATTAAAATACTGTATATATTCATAAAATAAACCATTGTTTTCATCAATATTGACTATTACATGAAATTTAGTAATATTTCCATGTATAGAATGAAATGAATTCACTTGTACAACGGTGAAGTATTGAGTTCCACATAACTCAAAATGTACACGTTACAGTTTTAGCTCTATTTTCACATTATTATAATTATAATTTAATATTGGTTTCAGTATATACCGAGATTCACTTTTCTAACTTTCATATTTCCAAAACTAGAAATTAGTTATGCGTAGTCAAATTTCTGACCGATTTCATGTTCAATAGAAATAATGCAAGTCCTTCCAAAAAAAAAAAAAAAAAAATCTGGTGTGAAACACTCACACAACTTTCTCTTACCGCAAAATGGCAAATTTTCTTCACACTTACAATTCTTATTAGTGTTTAGAATCGTCGGCATTTTTATGGAGAAAATCGCCAAAAAAGCTGAAAAAACCTATTTAGTAAAGTCGTACTTCCGCTCAACCAATTTTCATAAAACTGGGAATTTTGGCAACTTATATAATTCTAATTAATATTATTTAGTTGACGGAATTGTATAGCATATTGTTGAACTGAAACAGCTCATTAAAGGAAAACATAACCCCCATCTCTCTCCCGAAAATTCCCTTAAATGAATTTTCCCGGAGAAATGTTTCAATGAAAGTTGTAACTCTTTATTATGTGTAGCTAGATATTTAAAGTTTAAAGAAAATCGTTGGAGCCGTTTTTGAGAAAATTACAAAAAAACTAAAAAAAAACACTAATAAGTAAAATGGCATTTCTGGTTGTTGGATTGTGCCCGAAATCTTCGTGGTAGTACATAAACGGAAAATACTAAGTTTGAGCTTCCTGCAAACTTTTGTTTTTGAGATATTCTTTTCACAACATCCACACAGACAAACACACACACATACAGTCCATTTCCTAAAAAAAAAAAAAAAACACTTTTTCGGATTCAGGGGACCTCAAAACGTGAATTCTTGTGAAAATTCAATTTCGGAAATCTGGCACGATCACAATATTTCCTCTTATTATTATTATTATTTTTTTTTCTTTTTTTTCCTTTCACAGGTGATAGATACCTGGGTTATTCTCTTGCTTACGGGTTGCTTTTGCTACCAAGTAAGCTAGATGTGTCTTGTGTATCAAGTGTTGTTCAGAAATTTCCGTACAGTGTTACAAGTTTTCAGTATGACAGCTTTCTGTATCTGTTGATGTATGTATGGGTGTAGTTCAGTGTTTCTATGTTGCGGATGAAAGAGTGTGGTATGACTCCTGTAGGTGATATTATAATTGGTAGTATTGTTATTTTGCTCTGCTTCCATATTTGTTTTATTTCTATTGCGAGAGGTGTGTATTTGTCTATTTTTTCCTGTTCTTTTGTTTTGATGTTTTTATCATTGGGGATGGATATGTCTATCATGTATGTGGTGTTCTCATTTTTGTTTACTAGTGTGATATCTGGTCTGTTGTAATCTATCGTGCGGTCAGTTCGTAGTGTTGTATCCCAGTAGAGCTTTGTGTCTGTCTGTGTAGTCTGTGGCTGCCAACAGTTTGCATCCGCTGGTTATGTGTTCTATTGTTTCCGGGAATTGTTTACATTTTCGGCATTGGTCATTCTGTAAAGTGGTACTAACACACACACTATTGCTTATGTGTTTGATGTAGTTTCTTGTGGCTATTACTTGGTCTTGTATTGCAATGTTGAATCCTTCTGTTTCTGGTTGCAGGTCACCTTTTGTTAGCCATGTGTATGAGTGTTTTTTGCTGACCAGCGTATAGCTGTATGAGTGTTTTTTGCTGACGTGTATAGCTTTCTGTGACCATCTGGCAAGCTTTTCTGTAATATGTGTGTCTTCGTTTCTAGGTGTGTTTACTGCGTCTTGTATATGCTCACTGAGGTTAAGAGGTGTGAACTGTTTGTCTGCTGTAATAATTGCTTTGTATAGTCTGCTGTCTTTGCTATAAAAGTATGCCCGTATGCTCCAGATTTGGTTTTCGTGCAATTGTGAGATGTCTATGAGTCCTCGCCCGCCCTGTGTTCTTGGAAGTGTCGTTCGTTCGATGCAAGATTTTGGGTGTAGCATTCGGTGTTTTGTAAGTAGTGTACGTTTTAGTCGGTTCGGTTCTTCGGTTTCTGTTTTAGACCATTTGATTACACCAAATGAATAGGCGAGTAGTGGTATTGCGTATGTGTTTATGGCTTTGATTATGAATTTGGCATTGAGCTTACTGTTTAGTATGCATGTGATTCATTGCTTGTAGTTGTCTGTAAGGTGTTGTTTTATGTCGTTGTGTTGTAATCTAGTGTTTTGGTGGAATCCTAGGTACTTTATTATTATTATTATTATTATTATTAGTAAGAGAAAGTAAAAATTTAAATACAAAAAAACTTATAAATGTAACAATCACTAACACTAAGCAAAATCAACTTTCCTTTTCATATACGCACGGAAACAACTGACAAATTTCTGTAGAGGCGGCCGCCACTGACTTGTTATTCAAAGAGTAGGTTAGGATACCACTGAGCCTACCCTAATAATATACCTCCCTAATCCCTTCCCTAATATTATACCTCTCGTACCTATAACTTTTATTTGATATATTTTGCGGGAAAAATTGATTTTAAGGAATTATTTTAGGGTATCTACAGAATTTTTCATGAGTTTGTAGAATAAGTCACTATTTTGGTAATAAACAAAAAATTTTGAATTAAAAAAAAAAACCCTCGAAGTCAATAAAATTAATTAAAATTTAGTTACAGTACTTGATTAATTTGTTGATTTATTGGAAGCAATGGACTGTGGCCTTCAATGAAGTTCTTATCATTTTTGATAATTATAAAAAAAAAAATTTACAATTTTAGATAATTAAAAGAAAAGAATTAAGGTGGTTAATTTGGATTATATTTAACCTAAAAACAGCAGATATCTTATTTAATATAAATAATAATTAAGACTGTGGTCTTTATTAATGTTACAAAATAAAATCATATTTGGGAGGGTTCAAAAAAGAAAACAGTGATTCTTTGGTCCCTGCCAAACATCGTTTTAATTCTATCATTAACAATGCATAAACTAAATTATTATTTTTTTATATTAATATGGACTGTTTTGGAAAAACTCAATACCCAATCGTAAACAAATAAGTCAATTTCAAAGATTCAATTCCTGAAGAAGGACCACGGGAAGGTGTTCGAAAGCAAGAAAGGTAGACTTTTTACTTTTTCTTACTTCTGGTAAGAGTAAATGATTTTTAGAATTGATTTTGAAATAAAATCATGTTTTTAGTTACCGTAGAGCGAAAAAAATATTTGTAGCGAATAGGTCTTTATCTTTCTATCTGCTTGTGTGTGTGTGTTTGAGGAAATTTAAACATATCATTCCGTTTAGAGATTGTTTTTGCATTAGATGGTTGCCCTCCTAAATAATATATCTAATATCGTTTAAACCTCAGTGTGATCCTCGAAATGAGAGCGCCAGAAGAGATTTGCAGTTAAAGCAAAAACTTGGACTAGATAAGGTTGTGAAGATTCTTTGTTTACTTACTATTTTGGCGCTCAGGTGATATGATTCATTCCAGTTAGGTTTAATTTATTTTATATTAAAATTCCTTTTAAAAATAAAAAGAAAAGTCTTTTGTGAAAATTGTAATTTTCCATTGTATGTAAGCTGCCAGCACTATATTTTATTCTAAATATTTATAAACTCAACGATTTTCATATTCTTTCGAACTAAATCTGTTCCTTCAGTTGTCATAGTTCAAGAAATTTTCAATGACCTACAGTACATGAACACATGAAATTTTGCAAGCGTTTATACAAGTGTTATACCAGTATTTAAATATTTCTTTAAGGGTTTCCGCTCATTACAGATAGCCAAATGCATGGCACGCTTTCAAACAGGTACTAAGTATTTCTTCAACCAACTAGCTTCATTTCTGTCTGAAATAATTAAAAAATTATTTTAATGCTTAATTAGGTTTCTCCCAAAGAATCTGTAAAAATAACCAAACAACCATAGGATTCCTTTTTTACTTCATAATAATTTTACAAGATAATAAAAGACTTAAAAAATATATTAATTTTTCTCTTCATAATACAATATAAAGTTGACCAATTTTCTTAAAGTTTTCAAATTTTTATTCAAAGCGGTCCTAACAAAAATATAATGGTGGAGGTAGAGTAAGTACTCTGTGCATGGGCAAGTAGTACCATAAACTTCAGTGAGAAGAGAGCACCTTCATCGAACCTGAACATTTGAAATCTCTTCATAGATATTCCACAAAATGATGAGCTACTTTGGGATATGAACCGCAGGGGATTTTACCAGCAGATGTACTCTGATGATGGGATAATCTTAATCACAGGGAGGCATCTGAGTGTGGTGAGTGACTTGATGCAGTCGGCGTTATCTTACGTGGAGCAGTGGTGTAGGAACTATGGCTTGTCCGTAACCCGGACAAAAGCTCCTTAGTTCTCCTTACCAGGAAGAGGAAACTGGAAGGGCTCAGGATACCCAGGCTCTTCGGCAAGGAAGTGCAAATGTGCAGAGAGGTTAAATACTTGGGGGTCCTCATCAACAATACGTTGAATTGGCGGGCTCACATTGAGTATGTTTGTGAGAAGGGACAGAGTTTTCTGGCAGTGTAGGAGATTAGCGGGTAAGACCTGGGGAGTCAGTCCCCGAGGTATCCACTGGATTATGAGAAGTTGGTGAAGCCAAGGATACTCTATGCCGCAGTGGCATGGTAGTCTGGTTCCTTGGTGGGGAGGAACAGCAAGAAACTGCTAGGAGTGCAGCGCACGGCCTGTTTGGCTATTACTGGCGCGATGAGATCGACACCAACTGTGGCATTGGAGATGCTGTTGGGGCTAACACCTCTTCAGTATGTGATGGTGGTGGAGGCGATGAAAGGGTACCTCATAATGAGGTGCAAGGGAGAATGGGTGAGAACCTTTCGGGGAGATCACACTAGGGTCAAGGATGAGATTTGGCGAGTGAACCGATTTCTGCTGTCTAAACTTGATGAGACGAGCAAGAAATGGGGATTTGAGAGAGAATATGAGATCACTATTGGTAGTATAGGGGATGATAACCTCACGAGGCCAACGGAGTCGGGCAGCGGCATTATTCGCTGCTATTCAGACGGCTCTAGGCAGGAGGGCACTGGCCTGTCGGGGGCGGGAGCATGGTTTCAGGAGTTGGATAGAGGGAGTTCGGTGGCCTTGGGTGGGTTGGCCACGGTCTTTCAGGCAGAGGTGGTGGGCATTATTGAATGCTGCCACCTGGTGGGGGAGTGGCAGGGAGAGTTCAAGGAAGTGCGGATTTTCTCGGACAGCCAAGCCGCACTAAGGGCTTTGAGTAAGCCTTGGTGGAGTTCGAAATTAGTGGGAGAATGTCGGAGGAAGCTCAACGCTTTGGCTCGGAGGGGTAAGGTGCATCTCTATTGGATACCCGGACATGCGGGAATAGAGGGCAATGAGAAGGCAGATCAGTTGGCTAGGGAGGGATCATCATAACCATTCTGTGGTCCCAAACCAGCCCTGGCTGTCACAAAGACGTTTCGTGACAAACAGATTAGACTCTGGGAGACGAGAGTTTTGGAGAAACGCTGGGGGGACACGCAGGGGTGCCTCCAAGCCAAAAGATTTATAAAGACAAGTAAGCAGGGAACTTCGGAGTATCTCCTGTCCTCAGTAGGACGGGTCTGAGGACTTTGGTAGGGATAGCGACTGGACACACTTGGGTGTCCAATCACTTGTTTAATATAGGGAGGACGTCCAGTCCCATTTGTCAGAACTGCGACGACGGAGTTAGGGAAACGGTGTACCACTACTTATGTCGGTGTCCCCGTTTCGCTGGAACTAGGTTTCGTGTATTTGGGAGGGCACCACTCTCGCAGGATTGCCTGGGCGAGTTCGAGTTTAGGGATATCTTGGGATATTGTAGATTAACCGGTAAGCTACCGAGGGAGACTAATTAAGGGGACATGGGGGGTATCG